>VDFB02393136.1:0-20093 GCA_007258455.2 Sequoia sempervirens | reverse complement strand
TTCATGGAGTTCAAAAAGAGAGTATATGGACATGCTGGATTACCAACATCAATTGCCAAACGGATGGTGAGGAATGGAATTTACCAAGCAACTGAATTCCCGCCTGCAGTAGACTGTGCCGAGTTGATGGTAGAATGTGCCATCCATTACAATGCTCAGGAAAGACAAATTGTTGCACTTGACGGAAGGATTTTGGCTCACCTTGGCGAAGTGGCAATACAGGAGGCATTTGACATCCCAACACATCACCGAACCGTCTACAAAACCAAGGAGGATGCCAAGAGATTATATGATAGCCAGTCTGAATTGTGCGCCACAAATGTTAATAAGTCATGGCTGAAGAAGCCTAGACCATCCACAAAGAAGATGCCTAAGAAGTCGCGTCAGACAGATTTTAAAGAGGATTATGGAGATATCATTATGATGTTGAATAGGATAGGTGGCAATCCGCAAGGTGCATATTTTGAGACGTGGATGTATTATTTTATAGATGAAATCACTTCTGGTGTGAAGATGTTCAACTGGTCCCGAATGATAAGTGACAATCTTCACGAGCAGCTAACCAATTTGGAAAAGACCAAGTCTCTTCATATGAGCTCGTACATTGTCTATTTGTTGGCCAGAACGTACAGATACTCAGGACTAATTTGCAAAGGCAAAGTTGGCGATGGGGAGAATGAACTCAAGTCTTATGATTGCTACCCGCAACTTCAACTCAGGGAGAAATCTCATTTCACGCGAGTGCACGATGCTTTCCTAATGTATATCACAAGAATACTTCAAGGAGGAATGCACCAAAGGCTGAGTCACGAAGCAAAGAGTTTGATCAGTAGATATGGATCCTAGTTTATCCAGTTTCCCAAGTTTACGTATGTTAGGATCCAGGGATTCACTGGAAATCCTTACAAGCTGCCTATCTATCCAACAAATCAGATGATTTTGCTTGAAGTCTTGAGACAGCTGGAAGATTATCAGAACATTCAGAGGCCAAGTAAGAAGGCGACTATTACTTTCCCATTCTTTATTGGGAATATGTTAGAGTCATGTCCGTCAACACAAGCAGCCGAGAGCACCAGGCTAGAAATTCAATGGTACCCGTTCACAGCTTATAGGTCCAGGGCCAATTTTGACCCACATCATCACATTCAGACAATGGATGGGAGGAGATACAAACACAAAGAAGACCTGGAGGACTTTTGGGCAAACGCCGCTGATGAATATGAAGTCAGGAGAAGATTATGGTCTAGAGTGTCGGTGGACTTTATCAGAGCAACCGAACTTTGCCGAGAGCCCGATCAGTTGTAGGACAATGGAAATTATGTCCAGCCGAGCTTCGATGAGAGCCGACCTCTTCCTTCCGTGAAGTGGTCAGAGCCTGAGCATTCAGATTTGGCGACATTGATGAGACCAATGATTAAGTATTCTCAGTGTTGGGTCGACCATCAGGTCCAGGAGTTGAGGCAGAAAAGAATAACTCTCACGTATGATTTACTAAGCGAGACGAAGTCATACTCCTCCAATGCCGATGCGTCCCACAATAATGATTTGGTTGAGATTGGCGAGAAGAGGAAAGAAGTAGTTGCAAGCATAGAGCTTGTCCAGAAAAGACATAAGAGGGAGCCATCTCGTTTCGCGGCATCTAGAAATATTGATGAGTTGGTGGCTACCGCAGATGAATCCTTGGCCGAGATGATGAGACCTTTTGTAGTTCAGGAAAAGGACAATGAACCGATCCAGTTGGATGACGATGAGCCCCCATCTCCTACGGGCACAAAAGTACTAGGTTCGGATAATGAAATGGAAGTCCAAAATGATGATTTTGAAGACGGAATGATTTCCGCCCTCAGAGTAGTCTTGGATATTCCAAATGAAGGGAACGTTGAGGAGGAACATAGTATCGAGGAGCCTACCATTCCGGATTGGCTTAAGGAGAGGATGAAAATTCAGGCACCAGTTGAGGTCCAAGAAGAAGATGATACTAAAGATTTCTTGGTGAGGTTGGAACAAGTTGCTACTAAGAAACCTGCCAAGAAATTTTCCACCATTCAGAGGGACGAAGCCGACGGCCGTTCCATACATATCGCAGTACCAACAGTGAATAAAGCACAAGATGAGATCACTCCCCAGGAATACACCATAACCACTATAGACCTTGGCCCAACAACAAAAGGCCAGGAAGTGGAAGAACTGGACAATTCTGTCTCAACTATCAAGGCGAGACTAGAAAAGGAAGTGGCGAAAAAGAAAGAGTACAAAAGGGAGGTCGAGCGCCTGAAGGAGTATATACGGCATTTGACCCAACCACTCAATCAGGGTGATGCAGTAGCTCCTCCTCTTCTCAATTCCTCGCAGGAGATGGCCAAGGATGTGGAAGAAGGGATGGTCACGGCCAAAGAGGCCCAAGAATGGATGGCAAGCAAGGGCCACGAAAGCAGCTTTGTTCATGGAAAGATTGAAGGAGTATATACGGCGTCTAACCCAACCACTCAATTAGGGTGATGCAGTAGCTCCTCCTCTTCTCAATTCCTCGCAAGAGATGGCCAAGGATGTGGAAGAAGGGATGGTCACGGCCAAAGAGGCCCAAGAATGGATGGCAAGCAAGGGCCACGAAAGCGGCTTTGTTCATGGAAAGATTGATGCTTGCTTATGGACAGACTTCTTCTTTCCTTTCCAGAATGGCTGACATGGCAGAACCTAGGGACAACCTCCCAGATATTCAGGAGAGGCTCATTCCATGCCTCAAAGTACTGAAGGGCGTTCCAAAGGAAGAATTGGTTGAGGAAAAGGTGATTGTTGCGGGAGCGGCTTATGATTTTCATCATTGGTTTTGGGCAGTGACAATACAGAGAGAGGTTCTGGAAAAGGCAGAGGCAGATGGGCTCAGAGTTGAGGAGCAAGTTAAAGAAATCCGGAGTAAGATTTATATGATAGTTGTAGATGTGTTTGACAGAGAGATTGTCCGGGAAAACGACATGCAGCTGGAAAGGTTGAAGCATAAGGTTCAAGAAGTTTTCTTCTCTACTACTGGACCAATTCTGAAGCAGGATTTCACAAAAGTGGCGAACCTCTTGTCCATCCGAGATGATTTTGTGAGACAGGAAACGGATTGGGAGAACACCTTCGCCAGATGTGCTGAGGATTTGGACGGGCTTGAATTCAGGATAAGCATGCTACTGCTAGTCACGATGGAGGAAGTCATCACAATCGTGTCCAGATTCGTCGAGCACAATGCTGCCCAAGAGGATAGGGACGCCTTCCCTTGAAGATAGCTCCAACTGCCACCTCACTGCTTGTTTACTGGTTGTTAACTGATGTTATTTTGGGCAACCCTAATTAGGGTTGAGTTGTATTAATCTTGGTCGTTGATGTTGTTTTAATCTTGGCCTTTCATTTGATTCTGAAAACTCTATATAAACTTGTGATCTCTCACTTTCATTGGTGTGGAGACAGTGTATGAAATTGTTGCATTAAACTATTTCCAATGATAAAAGCTCTTATGCATGATTTGCTTTGAATCACTTTTATTGACAAGTAGTGAGCAAGGTTGCATAACTTCTTCTACCATAGATTAGAATTAGATTACAATTAAGTAGAATTTGCTTTGAATGTTTGTTAAGTGAATGCGAGATTGATCGTATAGATTAAATGGTGAAATATTGCTTATACTTTTTTTGGATGGATGATTTTCATTCGATGCGTAAAGTTAGCCTGAGCTTGTGATTGTGGATGCTTAACTTCGGTCTTATTTGAGGCTTGAAAATTATAATCACACCCTTTGAAGATTGCACCCACTTTGCGTAGTTGTCGAGGGTGAGAACAAAGTAGTTACGTTCACTTGATATTTCTTGTCTCTTGAATTCCTAAGAAGTAGATTGATTCTCCTAAACCCTTATCTTTTGCCTTTTTAGATCCAAACTGAAAGTCCCAACGAAGAAGCCTTTAATCATAAATTCGTCTAAGTCCCGAACTTGTAAGGAATTCTTAAACATAAGTCCCTTTGTGTATTACCAGCAAATCACAACGCCCATTGAGCTTATCCACATGTCATGACCTGACGAAAGAAACCTTGGAGTTGCCATATGATCTTCTCGCAATCTTAGCATATGCGGTGACTTTGTTCAAGAGAGGATAGAGTGTCTTTGGACATTTTATTCTGTGTGTTCGATGGATGATAAAATGTACACCAACAGTACCAAGCAATCTTGCATCCCCAAAAACATATTTAAATTTTGTCATTTTGATTTTTTTATTTTTTTTGTCGGTGGCATCTTGCAAGCAACAATTTCAATTATTTTAAGATCTCCTCAAATGTAAAAATCTTCTGGGTGAATTTGAATTTAATTCCAATTCAAATTGGAAGTGTTGGGAGGTGTGAATTAATGAAAATATTGAGAGTTACAAAATCTCACACCGAAGAATGAGGGGGCTATTATTGGGTGATGTAACTCCATAATACATTTTAAAAAATTTGCATTGAAATAATGATAAGAGTTGCAAGTGCCAGAAAAAGAAGTAGTGAAGTTGGATTGTGGATAAGAAAAATGGGGAAAATGAATTTGATTTCTGCAGGAAAAAATTGAATGAGGGAGGTTACCCATGCCCAAGAAGGAATAATGAGCAATTTGGATGTTTGACTGGCATTTTGGGGAAAGAGAATATTGTCTCGGTCGTGACTGTGAGACCCAATTTCAATAAAAATGGCATAACTTTCTCATATTGTAATGAAATTGAAAAATTCAAAATGATCTGGAAAGCTAGGAAGGAGACGCACAAAACCCATGTTGGCATTTTAAAATATTCATGATAATCAGGGAGCAGTGATGGATAGAAGTGACGGGTTTGTGGAATTGTAGTGATTCTTGCCTAGAATTGATTTCAGTTTACCTTATGAAATGCAAGTAGCATATGTTGTTGTGGCTGCTCATTGTATGTAAAAATCAAATTATTCAATTTGAAAAAAGAAGATTTGGTTATATTTTCCATTAGAAATTTGTCGCAAATGTTTTCAATTTTTTAAGTAAGGTTGTCGATGGTGTTATGGCTGCTTGGATGGGTTGTTTGACAAAACCCCCATCCTTGTATTGCATCTTTTTCTCAAATATTTGGATAATAAGTCCCTCTGTGGTGGTATGGGAAATCTAGAAGCAAAGAAACAAATATATTTTCCCAAATAAGGAGATGCCTATGAGTCTATTCATTAATAAACTTGAGAATGTGATCGAGGAAGTAATTAATAACAAACTTCTCCACCAATCTATGATAAATAGATCCTTCAACTGTTGTGATAATTAACTAAGAAAAATGGTTGGGGCTAAAAGTCCCCCGAGTTAATGGGGGTAACAAAATTAATTCCTCCACTAATCCTCAACACGAACTCAAATGTAGCCCACCATTGAATGAATGTTTTAAGCTTAATTTTGATGGTGCATCCAAAGAAAACCTTGGCTCAACAAGTGTTGGATGTTTGATCAAAGATTCATAGAGAAAATTTGAAAATAAGTTACCAGTTCTTTTTTAGGTTCGGGTACAAGTACGAGATTTCGGTACGCGGATTCGATCAAAAAAAAATTTGGGGTTTGGGTACGTTAATGCAAAAACATATAAAAATCAGAAATATATACATATTTGCAATATTAATTAAGTTCAAAATACACCACCATATTAATAGTCAAATAACATAGCAAAAATAAACCACCACTTTCATAGTCAAATATTAAAATATTAGTGATACTCAAATGTCATGATATAAATTATAAATTAAAGTTCAAACATAAAATGTCAAGTGTTTACAATCAGCCATTATTGATACGTTTTTTTATGCTTCTTCCCCTTATTGTACTCCCGTACTAGTGCAAAATTTTAAAATCAAAATTAATCGGGTATGGCTACATTTCTAGGAACGACCTCTTTGATAAGTTATGTGGAAGTTATATAGAAATGTTGCTTAATAATTCTTTTGAGATCTTTGAGGTTATCGCCTGCAGTGAATCTGAAATTGAACTTTAACTTGAATTTTGAGGATTTATTGTTGATTATACGGAAGGTTTTCATATAGCTATATTTAAAATTATGTAAGTAAAGTTTAATCAGATCAATCAGTAGGGACGGTCACTTTGTTTCCAAGAAGTGCCTAGAACTGTAGGAGCATTATCCTGCAAAAGCTTGTGGTTAAGCATGGCCCAGGCTGGGCCCATGCTGGTTTGAACCAGCTGGCCAGTTTCACCAAGTCAGATTTCATTAGGGAAAATCCTGCCCCACTTTGCCTTTAAAGCCTGAGTTTTTTATTTACCCCTTGTTTTTCATTTGAAGCCTGGATTTTTACACTTGAATGAATTTCAAAGTAATTGGCAACATTGAATTTATATTTATTTATGTCCAATGTTTGTTTATCTTTCTACGCACTGTATTTGGCATGAAATAACAACAGTTTTTTCCATATTTTTACAAGCATTTAAGCATTTTTTAATGTGCCAGATTTTTCTTGTGTTTTTCCTATTTTAAACCTAAGTAATTGAATTCCATTTAGACCTTCAGTTTACTGTGTCAAGGGCATGTAAATGGAATGCTACTATGCCTTGAACTTATGGATTTTGTCTCATTCTTTAACTTTCCTAAAATAAGACTACATTTTGTACCCACAGTCATGAAATTGTTTCCTGGTCATTTCCACAGTCAAAAAAACGTATCCTAGACGTATTTTCTTCGTTTTCGTACTGTTTCTCGTACTCGTATCGTACATATATCATACCTAAGGCCATATATGGGCGTACCAGTAACTTAGATTTGACATAATATAAATATGATTGATAAAGAAGAGTATGCTACAAGCTAGTAGATTGAGACTTTTTCAAGAAGACTTGTTGTATTGAATTTGTTATGCCCTTAACCCTATAGTGTGTATTGTGTTATGAGTAGTCAACTTATGGCTACCTTAACTCTTAAATAAGTTATATAATCATTGTTATAATTGTATATATGTATTTAGGTCAAACAAAACAAAAAAGTTGTATCAGTTTCAGGGTTTAGAGACACCAGGTCTCTTACAAATATAATATGAAATATGTTGCAAATACCGATAATAATATTCCACTTTAAGGGCAACCTTCTAATCCACTTTGAGGGTGATACCTCCAATATTCTTCAATAAGAATACAATACTCCTCATGATAATAAGGTAGAAGCTGTTGATATGACAGTATCTTGAGTACCTTCATGTGACAACTCAATAGTAGCATCCTGTATACTTGTAATCACTGCTATCTCAAGCTGACGCAAAATTTTACTACTGCTGTCATGTAAATTAGATCTGTTATTGGTCACCTTTTCTGTGTAATCTTCATGCTTGACATCCATATTTTGCATGTCAACATTCAAAGTTTCTTCAACAACATTTTCCGCACTGGCTATGATATCTAAACCTTTGTTATGCTCAAGGAAAAGACTGCTATTATCAGAATCAGAATTGTTATCATGACTGATAACAACTTCTTGGGTGTTGAAAGTACCAACATTCTCCTCAAGTTTCACCCTCCTTTCCTTTTCCTGTGTACTAGTAAGATTTTTTGCATTAGTACTTGATTTCTTTTTCTTTGCAAATAAGAATCAAAAATTTTCGGATTTTGTAGAAGCCTAGTGACACTCTTGTCATAGTCCTAAACGGCCTGCATGAGCTCTGGCATGAGTTCATGTATAGACTTCATTGTACCCAAACCTACCAATCAATGGTTGCTGCTATAGATGAGTGTTGATCACTCAAATGATGCAAGATGTCAATTCACTGAATGTTTGTCTTAACAACAGTTTTGGAATGAGCTACAGTGTCAAAAACACACTTAGAATTTCACTACAGCAGACAGTCTTAGATCAACTAACAAGAAAGGACAAGATTAACTTCTGTCCTTTTTATTCTTAAGTCCAATTTTCCTGTTGCATACACATCACCAGAATATAATGACATCTCAAACTGATCTGTACAGAAAGTGAATCCCTGTAATTGAAGTGGTTGCTCATAATAATATTACAGTTCTAATCTGAAAGTTCCTTTGCATATACTGAATGTGAAGTAGTCGCAGTGCCTCCAGCAAGTGACTACAAATCTTCCCACAGATTCCAAACCATTCGCTTAACCTTTCATTCACACGGTTCAATACATATACTGCCTGTTTTGACTTTCCCCTGCAACTCAATTTTTTGTTTGTTTCTAATGGATTCGACTTCACTTGACTAACCTTTGTCCTTGGTAATTTATCTCTTTCTGCAGATTACCTGGCGACAGTAACAAAATAACCTGGGATAGCCCAATAACTTTTAATAGCTCTCACTCATACAGCACCCAATAGATTAACGTTTGTTTTATTCTGGCTTAATTTGTCTTTACTTGACAATTGATCCTTTTAGACAGCGATTGTCTTTTTCTCCTGATGTGTTGGTGCCATATTTGTCTTTTTCTAAAAACTAAATCCTTGTCTTTAGTCGGGCCTGTTTGACTCCTTTGAACCTGTTATGACCACCATGTCAGATCTATTCACTTGATTAATTTGCAATTTCCCTTAGTTTGTCTTTTATGATTTTATTTAGCTGGCTTATTTAAGGCTGAAGATGACACCTTGTATAGAGTGTTGAAGACGTCTTCAGCTGCCACGTCTCTTTTCAGAACAGATTCATCTTCCTTCAAGGCACATGACTCTTCTTTCAAAGACCCGATGCTTTATGGAGGTCGTTCCACAACCAAGATATGAAGGCGGTGCCCAGAATTCTTAAGCCACGATTTCTCTTTTAATTTGCTTCGTCTTTATCGGATGAGTGCAAACCAAGCACACACCTAGGACCCAATAAAAATTTCTGGCGGCAGTCTCCAAATTTTTATTATTATTTTTTTTTCTTATTTAAATCCTCCAGCTATTCAATCCTTGTCTTTCCTTCAGTGTTTGACCTTTCTGTAATCATCCAAAATTGCCATGTCCTTCACAAATGATGGCCCAGACAAAAATTAATCTCCAGCGAATATGATAAGCTTTAATGCCTTTATTATTCGATAGACTCTTTGAACTTTTGGAATTCTTTAAGAATTCGTCTTTAGCATTTCTTGTCTTATTCGGCTGCTCTCTGTCACTTACTGTGGCTGCTCCTTATGTATGTCTCAAAAAAATCAAAATCGTACCTGCCAGAAATGTCCCAATAATTTGACTCACTCAATTCTTGTCCTTTCTGAGATCCGTCTTTAGCTGCCTTGAGACTGCGAATAAAACAAGGAAAATTTCAAAATATGTTTGATGCCTGCCTTTTAATATGATATCATGGCTTCCTCAAATTCATCTTTCTTTAACATATTCGATCCTTGAGGAATGAATCGCTATTCACATACCCACGATTTTTATATATATATATATATTTTTAAAGCTTGCAGACTCGATTTGTCTCTATTTCCAGCACAGTCTATGAATGAGACAAATTTCTTGCTTTTACATTCAATCGTACCTCCCTGATTTGACGACTTACAGATTAGAATATTCAAACCTGAGAATGCTTCTCACAAGATAAAATTCTGATCATTATGTCCAGATTTCCCAATAAATTTCAACCTTCAAGAATCAAATTTTTAAAATTCCCCAAAATAAACCAGATTTTTTTTCTGAAATCTTAAAACCCTAATATTTTGAGAAATTTCTTTTTGAAAACCAACACAGAATGGCAAGATTTAGGCTCTGATACCACTGTAAGAGACCTGGTGTCTCTAAACCCCTGAAACTGATACAACTTTCTTTTGTTTTGATGTTTTGCAATTTATTTTTGTATTTTCTCAATTATTACAGGCAAGAAATATGCATGCAAGAAATTAACAATTTCTGAAGCATAACATGCAAAGATATACAACTAGAAACATAGATGAATGCTGGAAATTAAAGCTTTATTGATATTGCATAACTTCTGAAAGCTTTACAAAGAAAGATACCCAAAAATAATCTTTTGAACTTGAAAAGATGATGTAACTCTTATTCCGAATCTCTCCTGTAACTCTGATGAAGCACAATCTGAAAATGCCTTCAAACCCTTTTCGAACAGCTACACAATTAAGCTTGATATTGACTCCTGAACAAAGCCAATCAACGGGGCAACCCTTCGAAAGATCTTTCACAACCTTAGTTATGCCAATCACAGATAGTTTTCGTTCCCAATGATCCAGAATTCTGAAAACCCTAGGTTTCCATCCTCAAGAGCCAAGCTCTCCAAAGCACAAATCCAATATGTAAGATGATCCAATGATGCCTTCATTTACTTTTCGATGGCATATATGTATTTCTCCAATTAGGTCAATCCCTTCTAGAAGTCTCTTTTAAATCATTTAAAATAATATTTAATATTGGTCTTTTTCACTTTAATAAATGCTTCAATAAATGGGCGCTCATTAAATATTATTATTTAATGTACTTTAAGTGACCTTTTGAGGGTCATGGCCCCATCAAACATAAAGTGAATTTAAAACCTTATAATTGCACTTTATAATTAATTATTAATAAAGTAATCACTTTATTAATAATTAATTATTAAATAACATAACTCCACAAATAATCATTATTTCTCAATTATGTTTGAACCTGGGAGTTAACCATTGTATCCACGGTGCATCCAACTGCCTTACTAAAATTAGTAAGGGTCCCTCTCTAACATCCGCTGACTTACTACTCAAAACTGAACCAGCGACCTCTAAATATCAATGCCTCAGAACATAAGAAGGATCTGGAGAGATGCCACCTGAAGAGCTCCTTAACTCCCAAACTGAACCCTCTAATCCACCACACTAGCCTACGAGGGTCAACTAATAGGCTAAT
Organism: Sequoia sempervirens; assembly: GCA_007258455.2. Classification (NCBI taxonomy): domain Eukaryota; kingdom Viridiplantae; phylum Streptophyta; class Pinopsida; order Cupressales; family Cupressaceae; genus Sequoia; species Sequoia sempervirens. The sequence continues at coordinate 9,264 of VDFB02393136.1, read as the reverse complement.
CCTTCGAACTCTGATGCTTGTGAAAATGGGGACATTACAATATTCTTCTCTTGTGAAAGTTATTTCATTACAAGTGGTATCAAAGCATGATCTTGGCACCGTGTAGGCAAGACATTTTTTGAATGTTGGAGGTCATTTTGTGAAGTGCATATCTTCCAGATTTTGGCAATTTTTTTCCTGATTATTAGAGGGTTGCTCAAGGGAATATTGAAGCATCTACAGTCCAAAATTCAAAGAAATTGGAGCATTATTAAGGGGTTTATTGTAGAATTAGGGTTTCTATTTGAAAGAACATATCTTTCAGATCTAGACAAAATTTCTCCTAATTTTTGAAGAGTTTTTAATATTATATAGTCATCTACAATACAAATTTCAAAAAAATTGGAGCTAAATTAAGTGATTTATTGTAGAATTGGAGTTTCTACCAATTGTTTTGGTGAAGCACATCTCTCAGATCTAAGCGATTTTTTTTATTTTTCAAGGGTTTTTTAAGAATTTAGTGAAGCAACTACAATTTACATTTCAAAGAAATCAAAGTCAAAATAAGTGATTTATTGCAAAACTAGGGTTTCCAACAAATTTTCTCTTAAGGCTAAAAATAAGATAATTTCTTGGATATTTTTCTGGGTAATTGTGATCAAATCCTTGCCAAAAATAAAGAAGACAAAGAAAAAGAACAAGAAAAAAAAAGTAGAAAAAAAGTAAGAAGAACAAGAAGCAGCAAAAGAAGCAGAAGCAAAAAAAAAGAGATGAAGAAGAAGAAAAAGAAAAAGAAAGCATTGAGAACAATGTTTTTGTAAAAAGGGGGGCAATGTTTTGCCCCTAACCCTATAGTGTGTATTGTATTATGAGTAGTTGGCTTGTGGCTACCTGGCTTGTGGCTACCTTAACTCTTAAATAAGTTGCATAATCATTGTTAGAATCATACATATGTATTTAGGTCATCCTAGGAGTTATACTTAAGTATCTAGGTTAGCCTAAGGGGTATCAAAGGCATAAATATGGTATATAGGAGGTATAGGTTAGTTATTATCATAATGTGGACTATTGTATATACCACGAAAAAGACTTGACCTGGGCTACTGGTCGTTTGGCCATGAAAGCAAAGAAGGTTGACTCCTGCTCAAAATGCTCTGCAACATGAGCCTTTTGTAGAGACCATCCCTAGTTGGATTTTTGATCAGCCAACCTCTTTCTGGAGTGCTTCTTCATGTTACCAAGTTTACCACAATAATGACATGTGATAGTCTTCAAATTCTTTGAAGTATCATAAAAATTTCCTTGACCTTTCTTTTGAGGCCACTTACCTTTGCCCTTGTCCTTGGCTGCAAAGGCATGTTTTACACTTGGTGAATCACCACTACTACCAAACCGCTTCTTCCATCTGTCCTACTGCAAGAGTTTGTTGCACAAATCATCAAACTTCAAGTCAACAATTGTAGAGGTGATATTGAGTGTCTCAATAAAATTTTCATATGTCTATGGTAAGCTTTTCAGCATTATGACAACCATATCTTTTTCTTCCATCTTGCGACCAATGGTTTCCAATTGACCGCAAATGTCTTTCATCTTCATCAAATGATCCTGCAAAGACATCTTCTCATCCATCATGATTGAGAATAACATATTTTTAAGGAAGATGTAGTATGCACCCTTTTTTTTTGTGTGTTTGATTTCAGATTTGTTTTGGATGGCGATTTCGATTTGCAAGATAGATGAAATAGACAAATAACAACAATACAACCAATGGAAATAAGTGTAATAACACACTAATGCAATATTTCTGAATTTTTCTTCAAAAGGTTTACAATTGAAGCTATAAATCAGGTCTGATACAAATTACCTAGCATAATAATGGACTGATTATTGCTCAGAAATTACAAACAGCAGTGGCTAATGACTATGATTCACAAAAACTATCATTTAGGATCATACCCAGCAAGAAGTATTGAGTTGCAGGTCTGAAATAGCACTGTAGCAGTGAACTGGAGATGATGAAAATGTTCATATCTTCATTCCAAGTGATTTCTCCATCCACAACCCTTAGTCACCTTCTGTCCAAGTCTAGGCACCTCCTTTCAGTCCCAAATCTGCCCCAAAAACAAGGCATCCAGCCTCCAAAACCCACACGCCCTTCACTAGATGTACGGCCTGGTACAGGAAGGGTACAGCCAACAATGAGTGGAATAAGCTGTGAATATCCCCCTCCCAACTGATATTTTAACACTCTAAGATCTGCCAAAAGAATTCCTCTTCAAACCCCAACAATCTCCAGCATATATCTCATCAATAAGCTCAAATGTGATTTCTAGAAGAAACCACCTGTAGAATCCACCAAGAATGATCTTTCCCAATCGAAGTGGATGCCCCTTGTGAAGATGTCGCCCTCACAAAGCCCTTGGAAGAAAATGCCAACCAGCAAAACCTGTTCATTCAATTTTCAGCATAAACTTCAAATGAGCTCCAAACTGCCTTTTTATATTTTCCCTCAAATCTCACACCCCCCTTGGAGAAATAAACATACTTTATTTTATTTTAAATTTCCCTTGTCTCCCACTTGGGTGTCCCATTTAATGAGGCTAAGTATTTACCTTTTTTCTTCCTTATGTCTCCCCAAAAGTGACCTTTTAAAAATATTAAAATAACGTAAAGTTAAATTAAACTTTATAATATTAACGTTATTTTAAAATATATCCCCCAGGCCATAAAAATCACCAAATAACATTAGATACCATAACTGAGCATCCCGAAGAAAGATCAACATGAAAATACTAAGTTGGCGCTAAGGAGGTGGCTTACTAAAAATAGTAAGTATTAGGCCAAATGCTCTAGAGAGTGCCAGAAAGATACTCCTATAATCCCGAACACATCACCAAGAGCTAAGGAGTCCCCTAACCAACCATATTAGCCTACAAGAACTCAAGGAATAGGCTAATCTTGATAATCATTGACAAAGCTTAGGAAGGGGACATTATAGAAGAAGGCCCTACCTTTATCTGAGGTCTCGTGCAAATCTCGTAGGTGCGCCCAAATTTCTGCAAAGGTTTTGCCTAATGGAACCTTCAGAAGCATTTCATCTGTTACAGATAATTTAATGAGCATAACGGCTACACAATTACACTCATCATATTTGTCTTGGTCTTTACCCGCAACTATTGGATGAGTATATGTACCAAGGACAATCTGATCAAGGCACCTGTATTCAAAAATTGTAACATCCGCTATTTCCAAGTGTTATAATTTTTGCCTGTGAACCTCTAGCTGCCTTCCAACATGATGTTGGGTAATGATGTCATCCCTTTAGCAATATGAAATCATAGAAAATGAAGAAATCTGCTTCTGTAAGAAAAAACACTGAAATTTTTGGGAAAAAAATTGCGAAACCTTATTAGCAAAGTATGAAACCCACAATTTTATAAAAAAATTGACAAAAATCTGCCAAATTTCTAGAAAAAATCTCCAAAATTTCCCAAAAATACCTATAAAAATTTGGGAAAAAATCTGCAAAAATTCTAGAAAAAACACCATGATTTTTTGGAAAAAATTTGCGATCAACAAACAGCCATGATTTTGTACAAAAATTGCCAAAAAAGAGTTGAAAAATTACGATTTTTCTAAAAAATCATCAAAAAATGGGTGTTAAAACCCTATGTGATTTTTAGCAAAGAAAAACCCACGAATTTTGTAAAAAAATTCACCAAAAAATTGCAAAAAATAGATCCACGAATTTATTGAAAAAAATTTGCCAAAAACCCTTGGACGAATCCATACAGCTTCCTTTGGCACGTTCTTTTGTGTCTCTTTTGTGCAATTCATCATTGCCACAGTTCATAGAATTCACGCGCTCACTGATCCCGAGAATTTTCAAAACCCAGGCTCTAATACCATAAAATAATTAAAAACACAAAGAATGATCACCAAGATATTCGATATTAAATTAAGAAGCAAAAGTCTCCTTAAATAAGAAATACAAAAGATCTATCCGTAAAGGATAAGATAGACAACTAATAAAGCAAAGGATAAGAACTTAATTGAAAGAATAAAAGAATATCCTAACAACTTAATTGACCATTATAAACTAAATATTACAATAGTACTCCAAAAAAAGGGGTGTTTAAATTAAAATTAAATTGTAATTACCAAGAGCAGCGACTTATGGAAGGGTTGTCACTCCTTCCAACCACGAGATATTAAAGGTAAACCATTTCAATGAGAGGAGATATCAATTGGAAATGAATATTATGTGACTTTTGCAAGTAAATATTACAGCCAAAGAGGACGAACCCCTCCAAGGAAAATTAAGAGATTTAAGGATGAAAACTCTTAACTTCTCTTAGCAAGTTAGTGGACAAAATCCCCTGACTTGGGTAAACAATAGAGACATTCATAGCTGCAAATTTGAAGGAAGATTATAGCAGAAAAACCAAAATAAGGTCCATTCTCAGAATTATTCATAAAATTATAAAGCTGAATATTATAATAAAATTCATAATTTTGTATAGAGTAATATTTACAAATAGTATACAATTATTATTTTGAGTTAAGATTATTGTTTAAGTCAAAAATAAGAAATGTTCTAGAAAGGGACATTACAACACACCAAAACCAAAATCCTTCTCAGCTTACCTTTATTTTATTTTATTTAATTGGTGATGCAAGATTTCTCATGGATCCAAACACTCCTATATCAAACTCCCTCCTCCTCTGTGTTGCACTCTCACACTCTTGTATTGTGCTTTACATTTGAAATTTTGGTTTGTTCTTTCCCTTCCCATGATCCAATTCGTTGTCTTTGTGTCTTCTTATAGGTGTTAGAAGTTCCTAACCATGTGGTCAAAGATCTTACCCAGAATTGGAGTGACAAAATAGAACTGGTCATTTCATCTTCTCACACACTAAATCAAGACTGAATCACCCCTTTCATCAAATCGGTGGTTTCCTGACTGCCCCCAAGGAAACCACCGGTTTTGAAACCACCCATTAGGAAATTAGAGGTTTTGAAACCGCCACTTGTCGAAACCAAAGATTTGGTACTGCTAGTTCCTCTGGGGTGTTTCATCTTCCTAAAGCCATAACTTTTGCATGCAGACTCAAAAAAGAGTGTAGTTTTTTCAGAACTGCATAACTGTTTTAGGGCAACTTGTTTATGTAAAAATATTCAACTTTTGGTGCCACCAATGTAGTGGTTTTGACCCCTACAAGACAATTGCATTTATGAGTTCACAAACATGTCCATCCACTTGAATACACAGATCCATGTACAGATCATTCAGTTATAAACTACATTACCAAGTACAGCCCTAGAGACACATGTACCTGTACCGGTCTCGGTACCTGCTTGGTTCTTCTATTAATTTGGATACCCAACTCTCATAGGAAAAACATAATTTTAAACAAACCATGGTGGTAAAGGGATGCTATTAATTAGCCAATTAGCAAAAAGATAAATATTAAAAATTAAGAACATAATAAAAAAACATAGAAAACATAACCAAACTGCTGCTAATCCTACCATATCTGATATTAATAAGCCAATTGCTGATTTGGACCCTATGGATATAGAAGAATATTACAATCTGTTCATGTGGATCATTAATTCGACTACGGCCATTAAATAATTTCATTTTTCTGAACAGATAATATAAACCTATATGATGTATGATATCTCATGGCTCATTTGATATTTTGATTTATCAATTATCAGTACTATTTTGTTATTTTGTTAATTTGATTTTATGAATTTAACATTGATATTATGGTTTTTTTTGTTTATTCTGTCAACAATTTTATTTTTTTATTTTTTTGCATGAACATGCATGAACCATACCATACACAAGGTCCAAATATAATGGTGAAACCCTGTACCCGTACTCTTACCAGCAACTTAGGGTTGTAACTTTTGTGTTGTACATAACATGAAACACATTTAAATACTACTATTTGCATGCTCAATACAGTGATATTACCAGATTCTTTTGTCTAAAAATTCAGTTTATGTAAAGCCTAATTCAGACTTGGGACAATCTCATCTAGAGATTGCGTTGGAGCAAAAACATAGCACACAATTGGTGAATTCATTTCTGATTTTATGTTCATTGTTAAATTTCAATTCTGGTTTTCAACAGCTGTTTGTACAAAGCCAATTCAGGAGGAATAATACTGTTTTGGAGCAGCTCCCTTAGCACCATTGTTGTTTGTACCAAGGCAGCTTTCATAATTTCCTTGTTTGATTTGTTGGTCACTTCCACAGTGTTTGTTCAATAAACTCAAGTGGCTTTCACAGCACCACCATTTGGTCTTTTGGGCAGCTCTTACAGCACCATTTCTTTATCCTTGGTGCAGCTGATGTAGCACCAATATCTGTAGCTGTTACTGCTGGCTGCGTGTGTTGAGGCAATTGATTTTTAGAATTGATTTCTTGGTAATTAATTAATATTGTAATCTGTTGTCATTGGTAATACAGGTTTGGATGCTGCCATAGATATAACAGTCATAAATTTCTCAACAGAAAATCATGGTTTGCAGCTCTGAATGGGTAACGAATAATTTTCAGTTTTCTTCGCAAATTTTAGCAAAAATAATCAGTGATTGGGCGGCTTGTCACCAACAATCATAATCAAATCAAATCCGATTCATTATTCTGATTTGTGATAAAAATCAACTAACCATTTTGTGAAGAAAATTATAAATTCAATCAGATTGTTATGAAACTTTTTCCCCAAAGTGAGAGAAAGTTATTTTCCATGAAATAACCCTTTAAAGTTAGAAGGGAGATAGCAAAATAAAGGGTATTATACTTATTTGGTTAAAATGAGCATTAATAAAGAGTATCTCTTTTTAAGAGGGAAGGAATAAATGTATTTATTAAATAATTATTGAAGACAGCCATTGTGAAAGGGTGTGATGATTTGGAAACCACCCTTTAAAAGTTATATAAAGCATTTATGTGAGACTTGAAAAGGGCATGGTGTCATGCCCCCGAAATTGTAACAATAAAACATAAATGAATAAATAAAATGAATAAGTATTAAAATATTATTATAATTATAATCATTGCAATATAATACTATAAATATTAAAAATATAAATATAAATATTAACAATTTAAATTTTAATATAATTATAATCATACTATAAGTACTAAAATATATATAAAACTAATAAAAAATAAAATAAAAAATAATAATAGTAATTATAAATATATTCAATTTATAATACATATTATAATGGTAGTTAAGAATCCCAAAAAGTGGAGCAATCAGATTTAGTCAGCAGCGATTCATGTTCTAAAAGCAGTGCTAGACTTTAATAAAGGCAGACCATTATATCAAAGGCAAAAACAAACTGATAGATCAACATGGGCAGCAATTACTCTTTGGAGAAGTAGTAATTTACTTAAGTGAAGAGAAAAACAGAGATTAGTAATTAGTAAAAGGAAGACAGCAATTAATAATTAAACAAGGTACTTAGATTAGTCAATGTGAAGTTAAACAAAGGGGCATGCCTCTTCAAGAGGTTATCTCCCTTCTAAGAGATGTGCCGTTTCATAGGTATACATAAGGAAGGTGGGGTAAAAGCAATAAAGGATATATAACAGAAATTCTGAAGGAAAAAGGGGAAGATAAGGAGATTTAAACACAGACATATGGTACAGCATTTTCTGAGTATAGCAGCAGATAAATTAATATAATATAATCAGATTTCAAAGAAGAAATATATGTGGAGAAGAAGATGGGTCAATGAGAGGTATATGAAGACAAACGATCAATCAATAATAAGGGGAGTAAGTTAATATAATTACATACAAATATATATATAAATGAATATATAAGTTACATATACATAATATATATTGAAATATATATATAATACGATTATGCAATAATGATGCTTGCAGCAATTATTAATCCTTATTAAATTGAAACTAATCTGTTTGTTTCTCTTTAAGCAATATCCTCTAAATACTGAGAGCAGATCGATTGAAGGAGAGAATATAGAGAGCAGCGAGCATCTACAGGAAAAGCAAACAAGAGAGAGTACAGGGCTACACCTCCTAAATCAGAAATAAATAATAACAAATCTGCATACACACAAAAGTCTGATTTCCTGAACCGGTGGTATCAGATCTATTTTACAGTTACATGTAGCATAGTTTAATTATTAATATAAGTAATTGTGATTGCTAATTTAGATATTCAAAATGCTAACGATAGACGTCTGTTATAACTGCTTCCTTATACCAGTAAATATGATTAATATTTGTTGTCATATGCCTTGGGCCCTTGAATGTTTGGCCATGATAGAAGGAGCTGAGACTACAAGAGGGGAACGGTGATGGGGCACTCTCCTAGGTATGCCACCTCAAATGGGGACCTGATGAACCTCAGGAGGCCAAGGGGGTACAAAGGGTACTGCCTTTGAGCTTAGGAGAGATGGCATTTTCAGGGCACCCATTGGAATCTCACTCCTCCATCATGGATAATCAGCACAGGAGGTCAGATCATAGGGAGAAGAAAATGATTGGCAAGACAGGGGATAACGGAAAAGACACCTCCTAGATAGATCACCTCATATGAATGGCATGCGCCACATGAGGCCAAGGAAGATGGTATATCCCCTTGGGTCTAGGAAAAAAGGTCCAAGGCACCCCATTGAGCCGCATTCTCCCACTCTCTCCTATGATTGAACCCTCCAAGGATGTTAGAGTACTTTGTGATTGAATTAATGTTTGACCCTAAGTTATTGATATCTAATTATGGAAATCTGCTAATTATTATCATTGTGGTAAATGATTCTAATCTGCTAATCAATTTGATTATGGTAAATGGTTCTAACCTGTGTGCAGGGCTTCAATCAGAGGAAAGGTATTATCTAATCCCATTGTTATTTAAATTGAGGAAAATTAGGGCAAATTTGGGGCAATCCCAATTAGGGACATTACACATGGAGATCACTCAAGGAAGAAAAAGGTGGTTTGGTGGACTATGGGCATTAGATAAGGGGGCACACAAAGTGTGTCCAACTTGGAGTACAAAGTACACCTGAGATTGTCTTGACCAGGGCTTTGGTGCAAGCAGGTTTAGTGCAAGTAGGCACATACTTTGGTGTGAATAGACACATGTGTTTTTACACAAGTTCTTCAAAGTGTGCCACAGTTATGAGGATCAATACCACTGAAATCTTCCTAGGGTGAGAGTGACTGTCACTGACCTTTCCAAGTGTTGTGATTCAAATAAGTATTGAACTTATTATTATTCAAAGATA
>VDFB02393135.1:0-31569 GCA_007258455.2 Sequoia sempervirens | reverse complement strand
ATAGATGATTTTGGGCAGAAGTTGTAAGCACTACATGTTATTTGGTTAATAGATCTCCTTGTTCAACTCTTATTGATAAAAATCCTTATGAAGTGTGGATATGTAGAAAGCCTTCTATTTCACATTTAAAGGTCTTTGGTTGTGAGGATTTTGTTCATGTGTCTCAAGAGAAGCATTCTAAGTTGGATCCAAAATCACATAAATGCATCTTTTTTGGTTATGGTGAAAATGTAAAAGGTTATAAGATTGTGAATCCACTAACTCGTAAAATCGATTTATCTAGAGATGTGATTTTCAAGGAGTTTAGAGCTTACTTAGGTGAAGAAGAACCAAATGAGAAAGATAAGACAAAAATAGTGCACTTCGAAACAAAGATTGAAAATCAGGAAGATACACATGTGGAAGAACAACTAGATGGATTAGAGGATGGAGAAGAAGAAGAGGGTTCAGAGAGTTCAAATAATGTGTAGGATGAGAATATAAAAGAAGAAGAACAAAAATAACCCCTTACCCCTACCTTGAGAAGATCCATAAGACAACAAAATCTAGTTGGCAGGTATAGCCCATCCAATTTATGTTAAGCATTTGCTTTGTTGAGTACTAAAGATGAACTTAGATCCTATAGAGAGGCTCTTTCTTCATAAGAGAGTGAGTCTTGGATGTAATCCATGCAAGAGATGATGGATTTGGATGGTTGTGATACCTAGGATCTTGTGATTTTTCCCAAAGGAAGGAAGCCCATTGGTTGCAAGTGGCTATTTAAAAATAAATTTGGAGTAGACAGTCAGTTAGAGTGGTACAAGGCTAGATTAGTGGCCAAGGGATACTCCCAGAGAGAGGGAGTTGATTTCAGTGAAATATTCTCTCCTATAGCTAAGTTAACTTCTATTAGATTCCTATTATCTATTGTTGCTAGACTTATGATTTTGAAATAGAGAAAATGGATGTTAAAACTAATTTCTTGCATGGGGATCTTGAGGAAGAAACTTATATGTGACAAACTGATGGTTTTGTTGTGAAAGGAAAAAAACACTTGGTTTGCATGTTAAAGAGAAATTTATATGGTTTGAAACAATCACTTAGGATGTGGTGCCAGAAGTTTGATACATTTACATTGAAGTTGGGTTTTCTTAGAAGTGAAGAGAATTATTGTGTTTATATTATTTAAGTTATTGATGATCAAATACTAATCATTGTCTTGAATGTTGATGACATGTTGTTTATGGGTAACAGTAAGGTGATGATTAGGGACCTCAAGACTCAGCTTTCTGGCACATTTGATATGAAGGATTTGGGGGATACTAGATATATTCTTGGGATGGAGATCAATAGAGATCGAGTTCACAGAAAGCTTTGGTTAAGCCAAAGTAAGTATGTTGATACTATTTTGCAAAGGTTTAATATGCATGACTATAAACTAGTAAATATTCCATTTTTTATTTGTTCTAAGTTGAGTTTAGAAATGTGTCCTAATTCTAATGATGATATTGAATAGATGTCTAATGTTTCTTATGCTAGTGCCATTAGTAGTTTAATGTATGCAATGGTTTGTACTAGACTAGATATAGCCCAAGTAGTGTGAGTTCTAAGTAGGTTTATAATATCTAACTCTAGTAAAGAGCATTGGACTTTTGTTAAAAGGGTGTTTAGGTACTTGTGAGGTACTTCTAATTATTGTTTCTTTTATCATGGTATTGATAACATGGATAAGTCATTGGACATGTAGGGCTTTGTTGATGCAGATTGGGTAGGTGACAATGGTTGTGTTTACATTGTTTGGAGGTGCAGTGAGTTGGATGAGTAAAATACAACCTATAGTTTCATTTTCCACCACTAAAGTAGAGTATATGTCTTCTAATCATGCTTCTAAGGAGGTTGTTTGGTTGCAGAGAGATGGAATTGGTATTGGTTTTGATTGCAAGACAGTGAGGATCATATGTGACAATCAGAGTGCTATATGTTTGGCTAAAAATATTATGTATCATGCTTGTACTAAGCATGTTGATGTTCAATATCACTTTGTGTGAGAAATGGTTGAGAATGGATAGGTCTTGATTGAAAATTTTGACACTTTGGTTAATGTTGCAAATTCTCTCACGAAGCTAGTAACCACACATAAGTTTTCTTGGTGTAGGAAGGCTATGGGCCCTGATCATTGTACATAATTTCATGTTGATGTATCTCTATGGGTGTAATTTATAATTTATGATGTCAAATGGGAGAATTATAGGGTTTAAGTCACATTAACCTTGTAAATCCTTAATTAATTGTTTTCCTAATGCCTTTTGTAAATTACCCATAAGAGGTGAAACCGTTTAACCAACGGTGGTCAAAGAGCTCATGTAAAGATGAAGAACTTTATAGTTACCATTTGTCTTCTAGGAAAAGGACAAGATAGCTAGGCATCCCACTTGGGATCTCCTATTTTTAGAGGGTTATGGCATCTTTCATAAGCTATAAGATTATTTATGATACTATGATAGTTTTCATAAGATTATATGACAACTATGAAATTGCTTATGATTGTATTTATGACATATTCCTTCCCTAGATGCCCATGCATGAGAGATTCCTTATGACAACTGTAAGAGCATCTATAAGTTCCTATTTTTGGTGGATTTGGTGGTTGGAAAGGAGGTAGGCATGGGTTTTTCCATGTGGTATTTTTGCATGTTTTTTCATGATACCAGGGTGGTATTCATCCCCACAAGTTTTTATAAATTTTATTCAGTTTTACAGGTAACAAAGTGCTTCCGGATTCTATAGATTTTTATAGAGAAGTGTATATTTTTGTTGTAATCTCTCTTGGATTAGTAATATACTTTCCTCTCTTTTTGTGGTGGTTTTTTTTTCTTTAGGGGTTTCTCCATGTAAACCTGGTCTCATGTGATGGTTTTCTATTCTTTTTTTCAATTTTGAAATTGCATTCATATTAAGGGTTAATCTTTGGATCAAGATATGAAATTACTATTAATTAAAGTTCATATTGCAAGCTTTCTTCACCTTTTTTACAACACCATCAAGGTAGAATAATAGTCATTAATACCTATCAAATAAAGATATTTTGAAGCAAGTTTGGTACGAAAAGGAATTATCGCTTCCTTTGGCTAAGAGATTGCAAGAATAGCGTTCACTTAAGATGTAAAAAGATTCCCTGGCATTCATAGTGATAATTTTGAAATGGAGTTCGTGATAAAATATGATGTCATCCACATACTCCCTAGACCGATCTAGAGGTGACATTGAACCAATGGCACAAAATTTAGCTTCCCATGCACCTATGAGACCATCCAAACTTGTGACCAATAGACATGTAGTGCAAGCGGATAGCAGCCTATAATTATAAATGTTCAAAATCTCTCTTGGGGTCATGCAAGTATTTAAATGTGGCCGATCACTCAAGCATTAAGACAACAATCTTAGTAGTATCTCAATAACTAAAGAGCAACAAAAGCCTCTCCAAAAGATAGTTCTTGTGGCTGACTATTAATGAAATAATTGAATAGTGAACATTTCCTCCACCCACTAACTCAAAACACTCCTACGCATGCACCCTTGTGACATGTGGCACTACCAGAGTCAGGCTCAAGATGTAAGCTTTTGGAGCCTCCTTTGGGGAAATGCAAAGCAACTGTCATGGTTATATTAGGTAGGCTTAAAACCACAACAAACCCAACCCAAGATCAAAATGAAGCAACTTCCATATGACACTTCAGATGTTGGGCTTAAGATTAACCTCCAGATCCTCCCTTAGAGGAATAATTATCCTGAAGCAACCTACTGTGACCTTCATATTGAAGACATTTTTGCACTTGCTCATATGTGACATGTGGAAATTTGGATGTTGACACAGGAAATAAACATGTGGATCCTCCCTTGGAGAAATGCAACATAAAAAATGTGGCTATATAGTGAGAAAAATTCTCCCTCAAAGGAATACTTCTCTTTAAGCAACCTTCTGCCATCTTCATAGTAAATAATTTTTTGCTCTTTTGCATATGTGATACGTGGCATTTCTAACATGGATTGCAAGAGATAAACCTATAGATCCTCTCTTGGGTAAATGTAGTATAATGAATGTGGCTATAGTAAGCAGGCTTTGGACCATCAACATAACCAACCTAGGAACCTAGAAAAATAGCTTACCACAATGCACTAATGGACTTCTAAGTTTAGAATTATCTTTCAAAACTTCCCTTGGAGAGGAGCTATAGGGGCACGTGTCATCACACAAACAATTAAACTTCTACACTCCTGATTTAAGAATTGAACATCCAGCTTACACACCAACGATGTGGAAAGAATAGTTGACCTGACATTCACCAAACAATTAGCTTGCAAACCCATAGATGTTGCCCCCTTGTCCTTCTTTGTGGATGATTTGTGCAAATTCCTCAAAGACAAGAAAATTGGATGAATCTATTTGGAGGGTGTCGGTTTTAATTTTATAAGCATTTTGTTAAGGCGTATACTATGAAATTAGCTTCCATATAATAATGTGTGATCGTTACTAAAGAAAAACCCTCAAGAAGTTCCCAAACAGGTCTCAAGAATCTCCTTCATTGTGGATGCTTTTAAGTTGCATTTTGTGTGCTAGCTTTACACCTCCTAATAGGCTATGAGCCTCTACAACATTATTATTTCCCATGGGTATCTTCAAAGATAAACCTTTTAGAAGTTCTCCTTTGTCATTACAAATTACACAACCTACCCATGAGATCCTAGGATTGGCTTTAGATGCACCATCAATGTTTAGTTTCACAAGATTTGGAGGTGGAGTGCATAATTTTATTTTTCTTTTATCAACTTTTTTGACACTATCCCTTGATTAGGAACCTTGAGGAGAGGCCAAAGCTTTATCATTTCATTATCACATCTTGAAAATGAGTTATATGGATGTAATTTTCTCATGACATCTGCCATCACTACTTCAAATATTCCTTTCCAATTTAATGATGAAAGCTTTCAAATCTAAAAATTTGTTTCTAAAGATCTCCTTCTATTACATTTGAGCCAACTATTCCAAGTTAGTAAAGCTGAGTGACTACCCATAATGCTTCAAAGAGAGAACCTTTATATAGCAACGACCAACTCCAAAATAACTCTAGAATGGATTCTGGTAGGGGGAATCCAATGGATTTTATTTTGGATCCAATTCCATCATGTTTGAGCAAAATAACATTGGAGAAAAAGATGATCGAATATTTCCTAACAAGAACCACATAGAATATAGTTGAATGGTTGAGCTAGGCCCAACCTGGAAAGCCTACAACTTGTGAGAACCTAGTTGTGAAGGGATAACCAAGGAAAATCACTTGATTTAGAGAGAATTAAGGAGTGCCAACAAAGCTTATATGGCTATTTACCTAGTTGAATTTTGTCCTTAGAATTCAAATATTTATAACCTTGTTTGACATTATATTGTCCCGAATTGGATGGGGCCTAAATAACTTTATCCTCAGAATCTGAAAGAAAAATAGTTCTTGCATCCAATATTAAGTGCTACTTTTTTTTTTGGTTTTGGGGGAATGGGATACTGTGGAAATTCTTCCATACCACATTGGATTTGAAATTTGAGTTGGATTTTACTACATAATGCTTGAAGTTTGAGCTCCAAACTACTTTTATACAATCTTATGCCTCTTGTAGACCATCAATTGACAATAACGAAGGACTCCCATTCCATGAATCTTCCCAAAAATTTACCTTTTCTCCATTTTTTATAGTCCATGAAAGAAAAGGGGAGAGTACCTCTCGACATGGGATGATGAAGTTCCACATTTTTTAACCTTCCAATGGGTTTACCAGAGTGAAGATTCTTTCTAGGGCTACTGAATCTAGAGCTTCCACATTAGCTTTTCTCCTAGAGCTAGATTTCTCAATTCTAGGTTCTATATGCCAACACCTCAAAAAAATTTATCGTTGCAAAACTTTCCCAAGAAACTAAAGGTATTTTCCTATATTTATCTAAATTTCCTTTCCATACAAATTCCCTAGTCACTTTAACAATTTTCTCATGTACCCCTCTTGGTAATTTAAGTACTAATAGGAAGTAATTTGGGATGGTAGATCAGAATGATATGATCATAGTAAATCTTCCTACCAGTGATAACCATCTACCTATCTAGGAAGCTACTCTACTTTGAATAGCCGTGAAAATATTACTCCGAAATGAGGCTTTTCCAGCCCTTGCAAAGAAAGGAATCCCTAGATAGTTGTAGGGTAGATTATTTTGTGTAAATTATAGTATAGAGAGGATGTGACCAATTAAAAAAGCATAACTTGTATTCTAATTTTTTTAATTTTCCTAAATTGATCATTTGTCCCAAGATTAGACAATAGTTGCCCAACACATACTTAATGTTTCTAGCTTTCCACACTGATGGATGACCAAATAATAATGTGTCATTTGCAAATAAGGAATGTGTGCAAGAGATGTCTGATCATGGAATTATGATACCGTAACACTTACTTGATACATGGAAAGTTGAAATTTCCCTTCTCATCGCTTCTACCATCAAAATGAAGAGGAAGGGAGAAAGAGGATCCCCTTGCCTTACTCCTTGAGAAGTAGAGAAGAAACTAGTCTGAAAATATCCATTTATAAGGACTAAAAACTTAGTTGATTTGGGAAAAGAAAGGATCCATTTGCACCATTTTGTTGTAAATTTGAGCCTTGCAAAACCTTTTATAGGAGATTCCAATTTACTTTATCATAGGCCTTCATCATGTCTAATTTTATGATCATGGCAAGGATTTTGTATTCATGAATTGAGTGCAATATTTCATGGGACATTATTACTCCTTCATCTATCTATTTTCCTAAGACAAAACCTCCTTGTTACTTTGAAAATAAAATTGGAATGAGTTTGGAAAGCCTTAAAGTAATAACTTTTGAGAAGATTTTATAGATGGTGTTATAGAGGGATATAGGTCTAAAGTATGTAAATGAGAAAGGGAATTGTTTTGGGATAAGGATAATATGAGTAGTGTTGATCTCTTTTAAAATTATGTCATCCCTAGATATTCTTCTAAGGCCAACTAGAGATCTCTCCCCACAAAATCCCAACATTTCTGATAAAATAATGCAATGAAATCATTTGGACCTGGAGCTTTATCTGGAGCCAGTGCAAAGAATATAGTTTTAACTTCTTCCAAAGTGAATGGAGCTAAGAGATACTTGTTGTCATCTAGAGTAAATACCCTTGAAATGAAATTTAGAAATTCTTATTCTTTTCCATCCAAATTTGGATTCTAATTTGCTGGTTTAGTGAGGAGGTTGGAAAACAATAGGACAACCTCATTTTGAATCTACAAAATTCATATTTTAACATCTCATTAGAGGCATATTTTATTGAAAATATTGTATCAGCATTATGCCTGATCTTGGCCGAGGTGTGGAATATTTTCATATTTATATCTCCCTCTTTTAACCATGTTTATCTTGATTTTTAATTCCAATATATTTCTTCTCTAGCAAGAACTTCTTCTAGTTCTTTTTGAAGTTGGTTATGCCATTAGAAGGATTCATTGTTCATACCCTTATGAATGACCTATTCATTGAGTATATTGATTTGTTGTAAAAGGATTTTTTTTTTCAAAGATATTCTTGAAGTGAAGATGATTTCATTGGTTGATCTGGCTTTTTATAAATTGGTGATTTTTAGCTATTTGAAAATTTTTGGAGCCTGCTACAAAAGGTGCATTTTCCCACCATTTTCTAAGACAAAGCAAGAAGTTGTCATCCCTAAACCACATATGTTCAAATTTAAAAGGAGATTTAAATTTCCTTGGTACAAAATTCCAAACTATATCCAACTAGATTAGATAATAGCCTGATCTAGGAAATGTGAGAATGGAAGAGGCATATTTAAAATCCACGCCAGTCCAGATTATACAGAGAAGAAACTTGTCTAACATTTTTGCAATAGGAAAAAAAAAAATTTCTTCAGTTTGTCCAAGTGAATTTACCATTAATTACCTAAGTAATCGATCAATACATTATCTAGGATGAAATTAGAGAAGTCCTTCATTTCTTTTGGAAGGGGAATAATGCCTCCATTTTTCTATTTCAAGGAGCCTAAAGTGTAGAAAATTGTACCCCTTTCTAGGAAAAAGTATAATTTCACACTTTTGGACCTATTTTAGTGACCTTTCATTAATGCATTTCAAAATCCAATTAATAGGCCCCTAATACCGCTTTATCATGCATCCCAAGGCCTATTTAACTTAATTGTATTTAATTCTCGACACTACAACCCGCATTGAACAAATGTTGGGGATTAAATTAATGCCTTGACATTCTAGGAGTCCTAATGATTTAGGTTGGGACCCATTCACCATAGGGTGAATGGGTCCTCATTAATTTCCCTAAACTCAGCTTTTGGTATGTTTTGGGTGACATTTTAAGGTTTCAAATTCAAATTTCACATGTTGGCTTTCAGGATCTGATAATTGGAAAATTAGGAGGGAAGGCTATAAATATAAGTTCTACATTTATGTTTTCACTAGACAAGGAAGAGAAATTCATATGAGATCAAACATTTGCATTTAAGAGCAAGGAGCAAGAAAAAGTGAAATTAATATGAGATCAAGCATTATTGAAGAATTGATGATAGATGTTTATGGAGAATCATGATGGATTCTAAGTTTTGGGCGAAGCACTATAAGATTCAACCTAACCTAATGACTTATTTCCTAAGTGATTCCACCTTCTATGATCATTCTATTTTCAGCCTAAAGAGAGGTATATTCAGATTTGTGACTTATTAAGGGGATTTGAGGTCTCCTAAAGTAGGTCTTATTCATTATTCATGTTCGCTTAGGATCCTATTCTAACACACTTGAGTAGGGTTTCTTGGCATTATTTGAAATATTAATCTTAGAAACACTTAAGGTTAGGATTGCACACACGTTTCATGTTTCAGATCTCTATTTATCATCAAGGTTTAGTTACCAAACTTGGGGTTGGGTTTGACCGAGGCAAACCTCCATCCACCAATAAATAAACAAATTTATTTTGCAGATTTTTGTCATGCAATTTGAATCCAGGAGTAGGGATTTCAAGCTACAAGAAGGAATTACAAGTCTTGAGCTCCAGTATCAAATTTAGAGTTTTTCAAAAAAGCCTACTAGGACCCATTCACCATAGGGTGAATGAGTCCCTGTTAGGGTTACAAAAGAAAAAAAATTTGATAGGTGCACAATATTTATTACCTTCATATTCTCCAAAAAGTTTGTTGGTTCCTTTTGTTTTATGTTAAATCTCCTAAATGGACTTTGTAGATCTAAATTTGTAGTTGTTTTGATATTTTCAATATTTCTCCCCAAAGTGCTATTTGACCTAGACCCCCATCCTAGCAAAAAAGGGAAATTTGCATATTCACACCTTGATTTGATTCACCTAAGGGTTGATTGCCATTTCACTGGGTGGATCTCATTTCCTAATGAATTGAGGAAAGATAAGACTCCTGTGTTCCTCTTTGGATCCATTTTTCCATTTTGGGACACCCCTACCATCCTATTTTTCTTTCATTTTAGAAGAAATAGAATTCAAATCCCCTCCCAATATGAACAATTCCTCCTTTAACAAATTAAGGGTTGCAATCAAAGAGTCCCATACCTGTTTATTGTTGGTAGTTGATGTAGGGCCATATATACTAAATATCCAAAATGTGTACTAATAGTATTCAATCTTGATGAGCATCCACCATTGTTGGGCTACAATAAACTCAACCTTTTAACCTTACGTAGATCATATAAGCTTGCCAATCCTCTTGATGCCCCTAAAGTAGGAATACAAAATGCTTCCCATTTGGTCCATCTACTCAAAATTTCTTTATTATATTCATCAAAAAAAATTGTTTCCTATAATAAAAATACCAACATCGCTTGAGTTAAAATGGTGCTTGATCAAGCACCTCTTGTTAGGGGTGTTTAAGGCACTAACATTCCATGAAAGGACCTTCATTGGTCTCAAGGAGAGCGATAGGCTCTCCTCAATCTCACATACAGATTTTTATCTAGGGTATTTTGTAACCCCACAACAATCTCTTGTATTTTCCTTATCTTACATAATTTTTTCCTTTCTTTGTATTGTCTTAGGAGACAAGGTTGTCACATCAAATTGAGTCTGTGAGATTGATAGTGTTTGAGAGTAATCAAAGTCAATGAGGTGTAACGCCCGTCGTGCAAACCCCAGAGAACACACACATAACGCGAATAATTTTTTTTTTTAAATAATAAAAGTAACATGAACAACATTAAACCAAAATCACATAGCATAACACATAACATTAATACACTTGGTTCTCTGGGGCACGCGAGGTTACATTGCAACCACCAACAAAATAAAGATAACGAAAACAACATAACCATTTAATTTATGAAAACCATATACAATGATACAACTGATAGCCATGATGCGAGTATGACAACATCGCACAATTACATCCATGATAAATCTTTTAACAAGATCCAAATCAAACCTAACTATTACATCATTGAAATAATATTACATTACAATTTTCTTTGATACATGAATTACATTGAATTTCCCAACATGGGGATTGATACAAGAATAATGAATATGAAGTACAACTGATCACTGGTACGACTCCACTGCGGAAAGTTGAGAAGACAAGATGCTGATGGGGAACCCAACGGGTGCGGAGCACGTTCCACCCAACCATGTGAATTATGAAGTAACTCACCCCCCGTGCTCAGAGGTGACGAGGAAGTGAACCCGACCATGAAAGTCAACCGACTCAACCACAGTATGATATAAAACCAATACAACTCAAAGCTTACAAAGAACAACCATCAAATTTCACAAATCACATGACAAGATTAAGCCAAGAACTCATTACGATAACATGTAGTACTATCACTTAACAATCAAGAATCAATTCACAAGAATTTAAAGAAACATCATAAAGAGATAACGTGAAGTACTAATACTTAACAATCATGAATCAAAATCACAAGACTTCAAAGAAACATTAAAAAGAGATAACATCCAGAGGCAACAACAACAAAACAACAAGGGTTTCAAGTGGAGAGTGTCATCGCATAGCTCTCATGGGATTTCCTGGCCCTTCCTCCAACTGAGGCGCCGACACCCATCTATGGATATCCTGGCCCTTCCTCCTAACTGAGGCGCCGGCACCATAGGGTAGCTGATGCGGAGCCAATAGTCTCTCGTGAAGATGAGCCTATGACTATGCCGACCACGGCCTTCTCAGTCTATCACTAGTCTAAGGTAGCCCTAATGCATAGCCGAGGAATCCAAAGTTTTATTATCTTGTGTGTTTAAACTACCCAACCCCCTAACTCTATTGTTTAGGTTATCACTTGTTTACTACTCTTTCGAGGGTTATCCTGGCCCTTCCTCATCCGAGGCACCGGCGCCCACGAAGAGCCACTCTCCCACCTATGACCCCTAACATATCTCAAAACAGGTAAGGGTTGGACTAACACATATAAGTCATAAAACCAAAATCCAAAACACGAGGCATTACCCATCTCGCAACTGCACATAAGCAACAAACTTGCAACCCGTCCAACCCTTCCTAACATCACACCAATGACGCTCAACAGCATAAATAAGAGCAAATAACACTTAAAATTACAAGCCTCTGGAAACAAAATTTCACAGACCAATACGGTTCCCACATCGACGACACCGAACGAGAAAATTACAACATGAAAAGAAAACTCACATCACGTCCACAGGGTTGTACTATTTCGTTTGTTCCAATCCGGTTTATGTAATTATATACAATTGTTTCAACAAAATCTACAATCACCACTAAAGACTAAAATCTTGTCTAACTTATTTATTTAATCCAAATCGTAACTTATTCAATGCCCAATCTAAAAGAAATAAAATTCACTTAATTATAAACAGAATTAAACATTTTTAAAATCCGAGACAAGATTGCATCCATGCAATGTAATAAATTATCACTTAAATCTAAGTAATCTTATTTTTCATTTTAAAATAAAATACATAATAATTATAATTTAATATACATATATGACAGAGATGTACATATATATACATACAATGTAATCAATTCATATTTAAATCTAAATAATCTTAATTTCATCTGAATGAAAATAATATTAAGTAATGATAATTTTATTTTATTTAATTATTTATTTATTTCTTCCTTTTTAAAAAAAAAATACTAATATTAAATAAACAAAATATATATATATATATATATATAAATATATATATATATATATATATAAATTTAAAATTTAAAAAATAAAATTTAAAAACCAACAAAGTTTAAAGAAATAAGACCATTCAAAAGAAAAAACCATATTTCGAAGGGAACGCTCGCCCGCCCTTCCACAGCCCCTTTAAAAAAAAAACAAACATTAAAATTAAAATTTTTTTAAAAAGAAAATTTTCATAATAAAATTTCGTGCGCGGATATTTAAAAGAAACTTTCATAACATAAACACAGAGAACGCATTTACCAGAAATCCGAAAATTATTAAATCAAATTGTTGTCCAGCGTACGGCCGGCACAGCACGTAGTATATATATATAAAAAAAACTATATATATATATATATATATATTAAAATAACAGAGGGTAAAAGTAAATAAAATAATAGAAGAAAACTACAGAATAGTGAATCGATTCAGCCATATACAGAAGTACCCAAAAACTTTCGAATTCATTATTTCTAACAAAGATATTGTTTTCTTAAAATCCTATTTTGATCAATGATATGTTTCAGAAGATCTGGGTTCTTGATTTGACAAAAATTAAATAGTTTAATTTCTATGATTTTCTTGTTTTCTAATCTAATAAATTGTTCTGGTTTCAGTTTTCAACAGAAGTTCTCTATGCTCACCAAAAATTATTTTAACAAGATTTATTTTTCCTTATAGAAACAAACAGAAGGGTATGAGAAGAGAACAACGAGAGGAACCTGGAGTCCAATGCAAATTTAAAGATGCCTGCTTGACTCTGATGCTCTCGAATCCGATTCCAATCCTTAGTCCAGAACGAACTCCACCTTCACTTGAGCACTTCAACTTTTTGTTCCTCTGTGTGTGTGTGTGTGTAAAACTTCTCAAATTTTCATAATTAAATAAAATATTGCTCCTCTCTTCAAAGCTCTCCAAAAATCCCAAATTAAAAGAAAAATCAATTCTTTAAAACTGGTTTTTTCCCAACTCTCAATTCCTATTGGCTCACACTGTCTTTTTGTTCTTTTATTTGTTTTTATTGCTTTAATTCCTGTTTTGCCACTTTTCTTGCACCTCACATTACTTATTTATTTTAAATAAATTATTCACATAATTATCCACCACCAATTTAATAGATTAAAATAATTAAGTCATATTTAATATTTAATTATTAATAAATTGCAATAGAAGATTTTCAAAAATAATTTAAATATTTAAATATTTAAATATCATTTACTCCAACCTTAAAAATAAATAATTTATTTCAATCAATAAGATAAATCATAACTATAAATTCCCTCAAAAATAAAATAAGACAAAACACATAACACAACAGACAATGACGACAATTACACAAAATCGACTATACCAAACAAATGAGACGACCTGACATCATGGAACGGGAGGACTTCATCGTCACCTCTGTATCAACATTTATCCATTGGGTTATTTGGTGCTCGCCCTTTCCTGCCGAAGCAGGTGGAATCGAGACTTATACCTGCAATCCTGCATACAAACGAAGTTGTGTACATGTGCATATATACATATATATCAAAGCATTAAATCAAGATACTGCATTGTGAGAAGGAATTGCAACATAACAGGGCACTCGCGAACGAGTGATGCTATATTGTCCTTCGTCACACCTATTCTAACAATTATAGCATAATCAGTGAATTACATTTCTAACTAACAATCATCTCATAGCATATTAAATTAAAACACTGCATCATATCATAATTCAAAAAATCCACTGATATAACCAACCATAATATCCTATGAAATAATCATGTCCATAATGAAATAATAGCATCATCTAACATCTAACTAACCCAATCAACCAATACCATCATAGTCACAAGTAGCAACCAAACGCATTGAAAAATACTAAATCCTATCAGTAAGAGGAGGGGTATTACATCCTCCCCCTCATAAAATCGGCTTACTCCTGGAAGCCGATAAACAAAAGGAAATAAGATTCCCTAATACAGGAGGCATCCACCCTCACCAAGACGGTGAACTAATCATCAATAGAAACTAGAATCAAGCTCACACATAAGAGTAACAAATAATATTAATAAGTATTAGTAACATGGGGGTATTACATGAGGTCCTCATCATTAATTTCATCAATGATTTCACCTCCTACTTCCGCTAAGATCTATATTTCTATTGTTGATAGGGACCTTGAGGAGGGGGCTTGAGAGTCAAGAGGAATACATTGTATAATATCCCATTTATCATTTTCTACTGGCGTATCCATTTCCATGTCAATCCATGCCATATGGTTGGCATAAGGAGGAGTATTTAGTTCCAAAGCATTAGTAGTAGAACTCTATGAGAACACTCCTTCTTCATCCTAATTAATTGAATCTTCAAAGATTGTATCTAGGACTACTAATGAAACATCCTATGTCATTGTTTCCTCTACCCTTGAGTTTGGAATCATACTATCAAATTGTATATTTTGGTTAACTTTTTTTAATACTTGTGAATCTGGAATTTCCAATAATGCATTCAGCTACATTGAGACTTCATTCTCCCTTCTATGAGCAGGTACCTTTAAAGGAGAGAGAGCCTTTTCCAATTGGATATGTGTTAGATCCTTACCTCCCATTATATTTTTGGAGAAATTTCCTCTAAAGCCTCGATACTATTTGATGCAACCTCTTTAGTCACTAAAGAAATATCTGGGAAAAAGATAAAATCATCCTTGAAAAGGATCATTTTATCAACTAGTATGCATTCCTACTCCTCACAAGCCTCTCGAGGTTGTGTAGCATGATACAAAAATTTTGTGCTAGGATGAACCTTTAGGTGGAAAGAATAACATATTGTCTTAGGCCTTTCAAGGAAAATTTCTTGTTGTCAGATCCCATTCATAGAATGAATTTGAAAAGTCCATGACAGAGATTTAGTGGTATCTATCAAAACATAGAGCCAAATCAAAGATTCGATATTGTAGAAAAAGGTCCAATTATGCTTCATAAAAAATACCCATATGATTTTTGAATATTTCTATTATTTGTAGATCTCTATATTCAAATGGTAGGGCTTGCAGTTGCACCCAAAACAACACAAACTTTATAACTGTAGATGAAGGGTTAAAGTTGGGAATTCCAGGCTGAATATATAGTCTTGTACCTTGCAAGAACCACGTCTTCACTTTGAATACAACATCTTGCTTGCTTCAACAAAAAATAGCAATAAAAACCCCTTGTCCTTATTTATGTAATGAATTTCATTGAATTATGCCTAATGATCATCAACCCATTTAAACAAAAAAAAATTGGTAGGGTTAAGATTCCAAAACTTACTAATAATAACCCTTTCTCAAAGCTCCTTGATTTGGAATTTGAGATGTTCTTTCGAGAATGTCACCTAGATGTCACCTTTTGGACTTTTGTTTATTTTTTAAGCCCCATTGTGTTGCTTAACTAGAAAGTTCAATTCCTTTTGTTGTAGCTAAGGCCTTAGGCTTGTGTCTTTTTGTTGAAAGTTAGGACTTGATTTCTCCTTATTATGTTGCTTGACAAGTTATCATGTAGGATTTTGAAACCGTAGTTTCCTTGGTAAAGGAGGATTAAAGGGGGCACCAAATGGGATTAGTTTCAAGATGAGGATATTATTAGGGAAAGTCGTAGGACCCTTCCCACCTTCCAATATATTTGAAAGAGTGCTTATGGGTCCCTGACATTTGAACTAACCTAACTATTGGTGATAGAATGCAAGATTTTTCCAGCCCATGAAACCCTTCCCACTATTCTATGACCTTGGATAAGGGCTTACATGACCCTAACCCTTGAACTATCTTGGTTGTTGATAATTTTTTACCAGTATGCAATCTTCTGCTGGACTACATACCATCTGAAAACACTCACCATGGTGCTTCTATAGATCAAAATTTTAAAGATTTCTTGTTACAGGTGTTTCATGCTCGAAGCTCTCCCATCAAAATAGCAATTAGTTTCAATGTAGCTTCTTTAAGAATGGGTGCAATTTTATTTTTTTTAAGATAAGAGGCATATAGCCTATATATATTAAAATATAAATAAGTAATATCAAAACATATCAACTTGCAATCTAAAAAATTGGAAAAAACCATGAGAAAGTATCCCTATAATAGTCTACTTAAAAGCTATAAAATTATATCTAGCATGAAAGAGCCCAACCATTGACTGATAACACAACCATTTACTAATAACAGTATAAACAAACCCTTTGATGCCCACTGAAACTATCTATATATAAAACCCTTAGCCCTGATTTATAACAACAAACTATATAATCTATCCCCATAATTGTATCATATAACCCTATAACTGTATATTGCAGATTATAACTTTGACAAAATTGAGTTGTTAAGCCCATAGCAGCATCTACTCCTCCATCAGGGTCATTTTCTCCTTGACTCTCATGTGAATCGCAGATTTCAAACACCCTCGGCCTCTTTTTCCCTGAGTAAACATTTACTGTTGTGCATTTGTTCATACCCAATTCTGCATTTGGATTAACTCCCTCAACAATATTCCCTTGGACCACATGACGGACTTTCCCAACGTTAGGGATTTTTTGAAACAACAGACAAGAATGAGATTTAAGAAATGCAATTGCAAAATATTTATCCTTTATCTCCAATTCCATTTGGGCACAAAGATAATGAGAATTCTCCTTCAAAGCTTTCAGAAAAATCCTATCATTGATGCATTGCAGCGCCAATTTCATTGCTTCATATACCCCCTTGATAATTCTACATTGCCTAAGCAATTTATGTGAAAACAAACCACCCACTAAGCCTTTCCCTTTGAAAAAACAATATCCCTAAATCTCAGCTATCATTGACTTCTCTTGATGAAATTGACAATTCACATACCTCTTCACTACCATTTCCAACTCCTTAAAGGACCACATAATATCCAAGAAATTAGACAAAAAAATTGAGAGAACCTGAGATGGGAGAATCAGTAGACGACTCGCAGGGTTCACAATTTCCATGCCTAAAACAGTGCAAATACTCTCAACAACTCTTAAACAGTCCATTGAGAAGATTAACGCCAGGTTTGCATCCAACAAGGGGTCTACAAAAGGCTTCTCCCAGTCTTGGATTTTCAGATTGAAGCAAAGGTTCGAGGGTTTCATCGCCATCTAGCCACGCAGCCCACTTGCAGAAAACTTAAACTATTTGTATCCACCTGCCCTACGATGCACTTTGAACAACTGCAAAGCTTTTCGCACAAAACCCAAGTCGACTATATTGCTTAAGAAGGCAATCGACCCGCTAGATCCATACAAAACAATTATGGAAAAAAATGATGATAAAATGTGTGATATGATGATAAAATGAGAGAACAATGCACGAAGATCTTGCCTTCCCAATGCACGTCCCTTCCTATCGCCAACCACATTATTTCATAATTCCCTCGTATGTGCAAAGAACAAACCTTCGTAAGCAAAAATCCAAAATTTGGATGCCACAGAGGTCCATCGTGGCATTCCCAGTCATATGTAAAACATGTGAAACATCGCCCATTGGAACATCAAATTTTTAATACTCCGCAATCCCAGACATATTTGAAATCAATTCCTATCCTCCTAAAGGGATATATTTAAGACGTTGGCCTTATATGCATTTAGATTTTATTAGGTGCAATTTTAATATTAAATAGAATTTTGAAAATGAGCTAAGAATGTATTTTGCTAAGTATTAATATGTATATTAGTAGTAGCTTGAGAAGATGGTAACAATTGGTGGCTTCCATGGTACAATATTTATATATGAGAAAATAAATAGTAGCAAGTTATATGCATTGCATAATAAAGAGTTCTTGTTGCAATATGGTGTTAATGAAGATCCACATACAAAGGGGATGGATTTGATAGTCAAGGTGAAGCTAATGCATGATAGTCATAAAGAAAAGACAACAAAGGAAAATGAGGGACTGAGATATGAAGAATTCAAAAAACATCAAAAGATATGACATGAGCCTAATGAAGGTGAGTTCTATGGCCTATAGACCATGGAGGAAAAGACTAAGGTTGAATATGACAATGAAATGCTTACTTAAGTAGTGAATCCCTCATCTACAACATTGCCAAACAATACTCAATTGGAAAAATAATTTCTTCAACATCTAGGCATAATAGAAAGGCATGAAATATTACAAAAAGTCACTCCACACAACAACACCTACATAATTGAGAACAAACAACATTCCAAAAACATGAAAACAACACACACCACCACCACTAATTGAACTGTGATAACTTGTGAAGCTCATTTGCACTCCCTAGATGAGAATGCCCTTCTAAATCAAAAGGGTTTTTATCTGTTGACTTCTATAAGTCACAGGGTTTTATCCACAAGACACAATCCATTTCTAAGTTTTTGTCTACTGAAGAATATTATAGAACTAAAAGTGCATACAATGCAAATTTGAGAAGTAAAAATGACAAAAATCCCAATATGTGAGTTTGCCTACAAATAAATAGATGATCAAATCCAAATGCCCCTCTTGGAAAAATAAATGAAATAATATTGTTTTCATGATTTTCCCTCTAAAAAATATCACATTTTTACTCGTTACAAAATTTCTAACCAAAATCAAACAGTAACCTCTCATATGAAAGTTGTCATTAAGACTACTACCAATAATTGATTGCCACCTAAATCTAGAGTCCACATACCTCTTTACAAGAAACCCCACACCCCATTTTGGATTGCTATCACCATAAAATAATATTTAATATCTAATTCGCCCCTAATATTCTTTGAAAGTATAAATTTCTATGGACCTCCAAGATGTAAATATTAAAGATATTATTTTATTAAGTTTTGTCTTAGTCCATGAAAATATTGGAATCAACATATTTTTTAAGAAATTAAATTTAATTAAAAATGGGACATGGCGCAAAGATTGAATCATCATAACTAATTAGAGAAGCTACATGAGATGGTAAAAGATTATCATGATAAGACACAATATTATCATGTATAGAGAAATGGAACTCACATAAATTACTATCCTTAGGTTCCTCATAATGTTCATGATGAAAAGAACAGTTAACAACATCATGAATAGGTATGGAATGTATAATTTCACCACCATGCAATAGGAAAATAGGGAAAGGTAAAAAATGCATATCACTATCACTAAGCATAGGAAAGAAGTTATGGTCATTGTGAAGCTTATAAATTACTAAAGTAAGTGTATCAAAGAAAATAGAAACTATTAACAAAAAAAATCACATTTGTAAGTAATAATTAATTTGAAAAGATAAAAATTAAAACTTTAGTTTAATAGTACTACTGTTCTAGATATTAAATAAATTCTTAAATACAAATCAGAGCCATTAAAACAGCATAAACAAGAACCAATCAGCCCTTATTTTTCTGGCTGTAATTTAATTGAACTGTTAAATCTTCAGTTGTGTGATTACTCCATTAACTAGTTTTGAAAATCTGCTAATTTTACTCAAAATATAAAATCAAAGTCATTGAAATTATGGCGACGACATTCTAAATACAAGCCAGTATCTTTAATTTCTATAAATGAACTCAAAGTTAATATAGATTAACATATAGCCGCTTATGATTGTCTGTATCTATAGTCCTTAGCCAGTTCAACCGTGGTGAAATAACGACTTAGCAATATAAAAGGAATAACTAGCGAGCTATTAAAGATACAGTAATAGATCCATGAGATCCTGCTGATTCCCTTGACGAAGAAGTTGGAATTCGCTCATTTACATTACTATCTAGAAACGCTGGTTTGGTAGGCTGATCGGTTATCTCTGAACCACTTGTTAACATTGATACAACTTGTGTCATTGTTGGACGCAGGGATGGAGAGGCTTTTACACAGAGTAGACCAATTGTTATTACTCTCACCATTTGCTCTCTCGGGTACTCTCCTTTCAACTTCGGATCAGCCATATCCAATATTTGCCCGCTCTCATACAGTTGCCAAATCTAAAACATCAAAATATTAGAGTTTAATGATCAAATTGAAAAAAATTATATGTCTCTAATTAGGCATGAATAAATAATAGAGGTATAACGGCTAGAGAAGATTGAGAGCGCACCCATTGCAAAAGAAGCTGAAGAGGATCTGGCAACCTTTCATCTATACACTTTCTTCCACTAACAATCTCAAGAACCACCACCCCGAAACTATATACGTCAGCTTTTTCACTTAATTGCCCACGAACGACATACTCAGGCGCAGTATAACCTCTGTTTGAAAAATATATGTAAGCTGAATAGTTGTAAATCTCCAGACTTGTGATGGAGTTTTATTAGAATTTTGTAATATCACTTACATAGTTCCTCCAACTTTGGTGGAAACATGGGATTCTCCTTCAGGAAAGAATTTTGCCAATCCGAAATCTGCTATCTTTGGAAGAAACTTATCATCTAGAAGGATGTTTCCAGCTTTGATATCTCTGTGTACTATGCGAATATTGGAGTCCTCATGAAGATAGGCAAGCCCTCGAGCTGTGCCCACTATGATGTTCAAACGGGTTTCCCACTCCAATAGGGTCCCTCTATCTCCTGCAAAAGCAATAAGCAAACCAATTCATGAACACAACTTCATTACAACCTGAAATTTGGAAAAGAAGCTTAATGTGATATTACCCACCGAAAAGATGTTTGTCAAGACTATTGTTTGACATAAATTCGTAAACGAGCAAGCGATCATGGCCGTGCGAGCAGCAGCCAAGCAAACGAACAAGATTACGGTGACGAACACTGCTGATCAGCTTCACTTCTGTCAGAAATTCATTCATTGCTTGTGTTGTTTGTCTTTCGCTCAGCTTCTTAACCGCAATAACTTTCCCATCGACAAGATTTCCCTAGACATAAATACTTAAAATTAATATCATGGAGGAATCTAAAGAGCTAATGTTGTTCACTTCATAGTATACTATAAACCTTGTAAACTTCGCCAAATCCCCCTTTTCCGAGTAGGTTGCTGGGATCAAAATTAGCAGTTGCATCTCTTAGAGTTTCGTAATTGAAAATTGTAACTTGCTCCAATGCCTCTCTTGCACGCAGATCATCTTCTGCACAAAACATTGGACGTTATATTTTAGTCAGTCAAATGCAGTGGGGTTTAAATAACACATTTTAAATTTTGAATTGTTTAGATACATTCGTATATATATTTTTAATGAAATTGATTTATTAGTACAATTTAAATAAGTCATTTAAACAAATAAAAGTTTAAAATATACTGTTTAAAAGAATCATTAATTACAAAAATATACAACTCAACAAATATATTTCTTCAATATTTAAAAAAACTATTTAGATTTTCAAAAAATTCTAAATAAAACCTATTGCCCTCCAAGTCCATTCTCATGGCCCGCGATATATGATCCAATAATGTTGGTCTGTAGTATAGCAAACAATCTGGAGAATAATCTATTCTCATCAATCTTATTAGATATTTTACATAACTATTAAATCAGACAATGTTGAAGAATAACTTAATATTAGTAAGGATTCATTTTATATTATATTTTATTATTATTCAGGATTCATCTTCGACAGTGGATCCCGTGATCTGTGGAGATACTTATGCAAAAGAACATTGTAACACCACCACCACAGCACATTCTCCTTGAAGGTTGTAAAGATGGCTACAAACAATCGATGGAATTAGAGAAAAGTGAGTCTTCAAAATGAGAAAGAATTCAACTTGGAAGTGGGTGCGAAAGGATACTCGGGCTTTACCTCTGAACTCTAAGGATACAGCTCAGCCTTCTAAACAAAAGACACCTATGTATTATACAGAATTGTCCCTCTCCGCCATCACAATGATAGATGGCATTAGGCTAAAGAAAAGACACCTATGAATGAGACTCCAACGCATGTGAAGGCATAAGTTATCAATAGCTTTAAGAACCTCCTTTCAAAACCTCCTCACCAAGAACTCCTTTCAAAACCTCCTTTTACATCTTGGGGTTTTACCAATAGAGAACAACTTTCTTCAAGATATCATGGGTTGTGTGACAAAGAAAGATAATAAGATATTCATATAAGTTCTACATAAAAGCTTCATCAAGAACTCCTTTCAAAACCTCCTTTTACATCTTGAGGTTTCACCAATAGAAAACAACTTTCTTATAGATATCACGGGTTGAAAACAACTTTCTTATAGATATCACGGATTATGTGACAAAAAATGATAATAAAATATTCATATAAATGCTACATAAAAGACTATTTAATAAAATAATACTTGGCTGTTCTCTGTTACATCAAATTCTCTATTCTCACAAAGTGGAAAATCTTCGTATACTTCCTGAAGAAAATCTTCGTATACTTCCTGATCTTGGAAATTAAAAAAAGTCTAAATAGTTATAAATCAAGAGTATTCTAGTACCTCGTTCTTCTTCATAGACTATTAGATTCTGATATTTTTTATAAATCATTATTGAGAAGGAAGGAATTTTAAAGCACCTGCTTTGGCAAAGACCAGGATGAAGCCCCTAAACCACTGGCGGTATCTACAAATAACACCAAGACACAACGCCGCGAACAATCCTGCTCCTCCAATGCTTCCTAACAATATAGGAATTTTTCTGGACTCTGATCCTCCTTGATTCTGATCTGGGGACGCTGTTGAGTACACACACATATATAAAACAAAGACTGATTTCAATATAAGTCACAGAACTCTAAAACATAATATGTCGTTAAAAAAAGTTGGCCGTACCTGACAAGTTACCAGAATAGAAAGCATAATTTGCATAGCGCATAAAACAACCGGCCATCAAAGCATGGCCTTCCTGGCTGGGAGAGCAATTTATTATAAGCCGGTAACCATCATTCAGGCATTTTTGGCATTCGCTGTTGTCAAGGGATTTCACACACTGAGCAAGAGCATAGATAGAGTTGAGGGACCCAACGGCATAGCCGTCGTTTGTAGAAGCATTTTCTATGACCTGATCTAGTAGTTTGCGCGCTGTGATGGAGAACTCTTGAGTATCAAAGATGAGGGAGCAGTACTTATCACTTCCACCGTCTACTCCCTCATTAAAGAAAGTGTTATTCTCAAACCGCAGAAAACAGCCATCACGATGAAGTTTTGCTCCATTAGATCGAGGGCAAACCTCCTTCACTTTATCCTTCGCTGCGCTGAAGCACTTTAAGCACTCGTTGGTTGTTAGATACTCTCTACACTGAACAAGTCCGTACACTGGATCTGTCGTGCTGTTGTCGATCACTGAAGTGGCGAAATGGGAACCATTAGAAGACAGATTTGAGGCCAGCGATCCGAAAACAGCAGCTCGATTCTGATTGAAAGTAGTAATATTTTTATAGGTTCTGTTTAGACTCTCGCTGCATCCATACCCAAGGTAAGTAATCTGTGGGTCATCTGCTGTTAGAACTGCTGAAAGCAGTGTGATTATACCCACAAAAAATATTATGTTGCTTTCTGACATATCTCTGTGCTTCCAACTGCAACATAGAGTATTGAAAGTTCTAGTCATAATACAATACAATAGTTTGAGTGTTTTTTTGGTTTATTTTATATAGTTTGATATGGTATGAATGAATAATGAAGACCACAGGCCAAACAGCATATGCGACCCACAGATCGCAGCAAACAGAACATCACAATAACCCGAAACAAAAACCACTGCGTGATAAATGCCAACGTAGCGGTAGAAGGTACTGTGGATACAGAGAAACTTAGATGACACGGAATCGCGTGGAAAATTGAGTAATATCAAGAGTCAATAGAGTTAGTGAAATTCACGACACGAAAAGCATCTTAACAGATGGCCGAAAAGGTCATTTCAATAAAGAAATTATGAACTTGAAAGTAAATGAAACAAATCTCATTTAGTTGTTTTATTTTATGTCAGATATCAAGGTAAATTGTGGGAATTTTATTGTAATCTTTTGAAGAATAGTAACACAGGTTATTTTCCTTATATTTTATTGATACAATTGAATAAATTGACAATTTTAATTTTTTTAAAGATTTATTTTTTATTTATTTTTTATTTTTTTATAAAGACAAATGAATTACAATTTATTTTTGTTTTATTAAAGTTTAAATTTATGTAATTAATCTATTGTTTTCAAAAGTCAACTCTTTCAGTAATCTTGACATAATTGAAATGACATTATTTTGGTAAGGTGTGGACATTCAACAAAATTGTAAGGTGTAAATTCACTAGAAATTTGATGCACAAATGTTAAAAAATTCAATAATCAAATGCGTACCTAGATTTTAATAATATTTAATATGTTGTCATTTAATACAAGTTATGTCATACTATATCACAAAAGACGTATGAAAAACTCGTACCATAAGAAAGAAATCAAACTAAACAAAAGCATTCAAAACAATAATTTAAAACACCTTACTCTAATTCACACAAACCTTTGATTGAGTGTCAAGTGTGGTGTGTTCATGATGTGTGTACTCTCATTTTGCTAATATAACAATAACATTCATTAGATTATGAAAATAACATCATGATATTGCATGGAGGATTGATGTTCAAGATGATGGGTGAGATGCAATTTTTTATAGATTTTTAGGGAGAGAAATGGATGGGTCCATATTGAATCTTAGTTGATGATGAGAGGTGGCAAGCTTAGGTGAGGTGAAAATTATTTTAGTTTCTAATTAATTTTGTGATTATTGAGTTAAGTGAGTTGATAAGAGGTTTAGTAATTGCATGGGGGATAATGAGTGAGTTGATAGAGTGCATGACGAGTTAACTATTTGTATGACATAGTTAACTAAGTGCATATGTGAGTTGATTGATTGGATGAGGGAGTGAATTGCATAGATTGGTGAGTAGACTAAATAGGCTGGGTAGTTAACTAAATGAAGTGGGCTTTGACTATTTAATTATTTATTTAATCAATAATTGGTGCATATTAGGTTGAATTTTGATATTTATTTGAATTATTAATGGATGATAGATGAACATTAGCTGGATAATATTTTTTATTTAAATAATGTATAATATGATAAACTAGCTCATTTCAATGAAATAATTGAAATTATTTAATTAAATGATTATGAACTAAGGACATTGAATTAAAAAAGGTTGAGGATGAATATTAATAATGAATAAAATAAATAAATAATGATGGATGAAAGAAGAATTATCTTAGTGTCTACACCTACAATACAAAATCTGAATATATTATTATTTTTCATATTCTTTCATCTTTATCTTCTCTTCTTTTTAACACTCTATACTATAGTATTTATTTTCCATGCACTTGAATCCACCTATTACCAATCAAGCCTTGTGATTATACTATACTTTTTTGTTTTACTAGAATCACTGCAATTTAAAAATAATAGATGCCAAAAACTTTAATTGTAAATGTTATATCTAGTGAGATAATATATAAGGCCACTACCTCTATACAAAAATTAAAAAACTCACCCTTTTCATATATTAGAATAAAGAATTACATGAAATCATTTCATATTAAAAAGTCACTAGCTCTTGGGAACTAAGTATGGATTTTTATGCATATGTTTTTATTACTTTATTACTTCAAATTTAAAATCTAATTATTGTTCCTTTATATTAAGGTTTTATTTCAACCTTAAGAGTAGGTTGTTCAAACTCCCAGTTTTAAAAATGAAACAGTATATTGTGACCAAATTTATTATATTATGTTGGAAAATGAGCTACAATAAGATTAAAAATGGATTATTCAAGACTTTTACCAAAGCTTGTAATAAGAAGAATAGGTTGAATCCATGAAGAGTGAGATAGCATCCATTGAAAGGACTAGCACATGGAATTTTGTTGAGTCACCTCTACTAAAGAAATTATTGTTACAAAGTGGGTGTATAAACTAAGTGTAAATTTAATGATAGACTACAAAAGCATAAAACTAGAATGGTATCCAAAGGGTACACTCTATTGGGATGTGTACACCTTGTATAATATTAATAATGTAAGATAAATATTTAAGTATGGTGCATTTAGAGATGTAAATATTGTGTGCGATAAATATTCTTGGGGACACTTGTATTTTTATGGGATATTGGTTAAATATTTAATGTAAGAGTCAAATTAGAATGAATATTTAATGTATAATTCACATGGAACAAATATTTATCTTGAGAGTCAAATAGGACTAAACATTTTAATTTTGGGGTCATAATTTAGTGAGTCCATAATTTTGAGACATATGGTTTAAATGAAATACCACTTAGTGTCTTTTTGCAAGATTCTCTTACAAAAGAAAGCACATGTTTAATTGTTTGGGTTGTTTGGATGGAGAATCTCTTACAATTTGCATATGTGATTATAGAAAGCATGGATTGGGATGTGTGGCTACATGGTTTTCATTTTCTTATTGACATAAATAGTGCAACCACATTTCTTGATGCTTCAAAGGATTTTCATGGAGACTCTACAGGTCTATTCTAATCTTATTCTTGAGATAATATATGGAGTTAATTGGATGCTTTTGGAGGTTTTTTTGTCATAAGGTTTTTCTCAAGGTAGATATAGTGTTATCTTGTGGGTATGATTTTTTATTCTTTTACATTATAGATTTTGGATACATTATTTGTATTTTATCTCATAAGGGTTATGTGTAATTTATTGGTATATTTTTCTTGCAATTTACTTTCATTTGATAATAGATCCTCATTTTTAGGTTGTATGAGTAGATATCAAGATTCCTAGTATTGTTAACCCTTATTTTGAGTGGAAGTTATGTATAGTTGACACCATGGTCATGTAGGAAATAATTGAAGGGAATTTGAAGATTTTAGATGTTTTCTCAAATTTGGGGTATTTCTAATCAATATTTTTTTAATTTATTTGGTATAAATAGGTTTTATATATTTTTGTTTTATGGGGGTTTTGGAGGAAGGTTTTGTAGATGGTATCTTGGGAAGAAAAGACCTAACTATTAGATTTAGAAGGCCTAAAAATCTATTGATTGGTATAAAACTTGATAAAGTTGCCTTCAAAATCTATTGATTGATATAAAACTTGATAAAGTTTAGAGAGAAAATTGGCCATTTTTTGAGGGTTTAGAGGAATCTTATGTTGCTACCCATATTTTTATACCTTAAAATTGAAAAAAATGGCTAAATATTTGTTCCCTTTGTTTCCTTGACCATAAGTTTCCATTATGTGAATCTAAGAAAATTTACATGGACCATTTATCTTTTATTAAATATTACCTAATTTTTCCTTCCCCTTACTCTAATGTTTCCTCTGTTCTACTATAATTGTAAAAAATACTAAAATCCTCAGTGTTAAGTATTTTGAGGATATTTTAAGTGTTTTTTTAACTATTCTAAGATGTTTCAAAACCTTTGTTAGAAATTGATGCTAGGTTTCAAAATTGGGCATGACTGTTGGTGTTTCCTTCCTTGTTGATTTGTTATGTGTGTAATTATTTTCAAGGTTCAGAGAGGTTTTAGAAACTAGTTTATCTCTTGATTACTAGTTCATAATCTTCTTAGGAGTGTGAAATAGGCTTTGTAGGTTTTCAACATCATGGTGAATGAAAGAGGGCAAAGGAAAACATGAGAAAATAAATATGAATTTGGTGATTGTGACACAATTTGAAATATTTTCATATTGTTGATAGAGCTTATAAATTTTTTGAGAGTATCTTGAAAGTGTTAAAAAATCCCCTAAAATATAAATAAGCCCAACACAGAAAGGGAGGATGAATGTGACTATTTAAGACAATAGAAAAAGGCGCCAATAAGGTTTTTATGTCTCTGACTACTCCAACCCACCCTAGGCCATCTACAACCACTAGGAGTAATGGTGTGTTATTTTTTAAGGATCTTCTTGTGGATTTTTAAGGTCATTTTCATGCACTAGTTAATCTAGGCTTTATCTTCAAGATGATGGAAAATCCTAAAGGAACATTATTCCATGTTATTGCTAGTACTTTTAAGCATGTTTGTACATGATTTTAGGCTAAATTAAAGGAGAAAAATCACCCAAGGATGGTATATTTTGTTGTTAAGGACTAATAAAATTAATGATGATCTAACTTTCTCTACAATTGACTGAAGTTATAAAAAATATGATGAGGTTGTAGACACATAAAATGTACCTAGGCCAGCAAACTTTATTTTTCTCCATATTTCTTCCCAACATAATTAAAATATTTAAATTATGTCCTTTAGTCCAAATTCAACTATTAATTAAATAATTCTCAATTATTTAATTAATTCATATCTTTTATTCCTCCTGACTATTTAAATAAATAAATTACATTTATTTTATTTAAGTGTGTCACTAATTTCTTCTGTCTCTCTATAATTAAATAAATTACTAAATTTATTTAATTATTAT
This sequence comes from Sequoia sempervirens, assembly GCA_007258455.2. Classification (NCBI taxonomy): domain Eukaryota; kingdom Viridiplantae; phylum Streptophyta; class Pinopsida; order Cupressales; family Cupressaceae; genus Sequoia; species Sequoia sempervirens. The sequence continues at coordinate 3,024 of VDFB02393135.1, read as the reverse complement.
TTGTCTACTATTTCCTCCTAATTATATAAATAAATAAACTTTATTTATTTAAATACGTCATTAATTCCTTATGTCTTTTTATAATTAAATAAATTTCTATGATTTATTTAATTATTGTCCACCTTGACTTTTCTTCTAAATTTAAATAAAGTCATTTATTTAAATTTCCCACTTTCTATTTTCCCACCAAGTAAATAATTTGAAATAATTATTTACTGTCACAATATCCCACCACTTTTAAATTAAATTAATTTTTAATTCGAAAGGTCAACTCAGCCTCCTAAATAAAATAATTTTAAATTGTTATTTGATTTTCCAACAATCTCTTTTTCCATGCCCAATATATTCCTATCACAAGCATTCTTGACCTTTGATTTGATTTTCCTAAAATCAAATCTCAACCCTTCATTTCAAATTTTACCCTAATTCTTCCCTAACCCTAATTGCTAGTTGTCACATGCAATTTCAGCCTTTGATATTAGGGCTTTGTCAAACTTCCAATCCTGGCCATTCATCCAAAATTGGCTTTTCTATAAAAAAAGGAAATTTTAACCTCATTTGGACATCTTATGACTTTAGGCTTACATACTTCATACTTGCAATTTCTAAGTGCATTTTCTATCTTGAGTCAAATCCTTCAATGTTTGCTTAGGTCTTTGTCATAGGTCATAGTTTCTTACAAAAATTTGAGGGAAAATATCATTTTACAGCAAATGGAGAAGGGAAATGAAGGTTAATCATGGAGGGCATGAAGGATAATTGGTGAAATTATTCCTTTCTTTTATGTTATTTTCCTCCTTTGTGCTTCATTGTTTAGCTAGGGTTTATTTTATGCATTTTATTTCATGCTAACCTAGATTTTTACCTTAGTTACATTGGTGAACCCGATGCCAAAAATATATGTTGCAATTTTTGTACAACCTTTTCATCCTTTTTTGTAGGTACAAGTACAAAAAGTTACAAACGTAATTTTTTGAGCCGCATTTGATGTGTCATGACACATTTGTGTTCGGGAACGATGCATCTGCAGAGCCGAGACACATTTTTCCTTCACAGAGACGTATTTCACGCATTGCAACACATCTGACAACCCGAACGACGCATCTGTGATTGAGCTATATTTGACAGACAAAGAGATGCATCTACCTGTTGTAAGTTTACTCTCAGTTTTTGGCAACATTTTCCATTTTTCTCTTTTCATCTTTATTAGGTTAGGGATTTTTGGTTACTGATCTTTTGTTGGCAGCATGTGGCAAGCTAGAAGGAGATACTAACCCTTGTTTTATTGTTGATTTTACAAATCCTTTTTCAAATTTAAAGCAACAAAAAAACAAACAACCACAATTACAACTTACATATCACACTTCATGGTTTAAAATGAACTTGCATTCACACTCATGGGATTAAAATGAACACAACTTGCATCCGCACTCATCAAGGTTAAAAATTTACTTGCATTTGCATAGTATTGACCTAAAAAGAACTTTGCTTGTCTCATAATAAGTTGGGCTAAAATGAATAAGTGTTTGATGTGTCTTGTGGTGTAGTGATAACTCCTTCGTGTGTATGCACTTCTCTTATGCCTTGCTACAATCCTGAGAATCAAAAACACTTAGGAGTTGTTTCTTTGCCACCCACATATTTTGATTTGGGAATGAAAATGAACAATCTTGTGAAAGATTTTGTGTAATGATAATTTAATAATAAGAGTATCCTCTCCCCTTGTGCACTTGTGTGCTCCTAGGTGTAAGAGAAATTGTTATTAACTCTAGGAGGGATTTCCTTGTGGGAAAAAGTACTCACCCAAGGGAATGACCCAACCGAAAATGAGCTAAATCCAAGCTACTCCTGACCAGTATATAAATGTGAATGCTACTAGAAAACTTAGCATTATAGGTATGGATGTGTCACACAAAAAAGTGATTCCCTCAGTACCCATGTGGTGCGTAAAAACTTGAAGAGCATAACCTCTGCAGGCTGGGAAACCTCCTTATCAGATCTAATATTGCCTCATGTGTGGCCACCTAAATGGGTGCCCTTACTAAAAACAATTTGTGTAGTTTCCAAAATCCCTTTCTACTCACTGGTGCAGGAATGGTCATTCCTAAGCCACCCCACATACTCACAGTTCTTAGTAGAGATGAAGAGTTTTTCATGGGAGAGTCATGAGAACTCGAAGCTTGGTTGACCTAGAGAATTGAGTGTCATGGAGGGGAGCTAGGCTGGCCAAGCTTCTAAGTAATCCACTAAGAATAAGCGTAGTTGGGAAAATCCAAGTGGGAATCCAGTGAAAATAGTCCTTGCCATCCATAGGATTTGTGCTTGTCTTCAATGTTCTTGTCTCCAACAATTCAAGAAAAAATATGTGTTTTCCAAGTGTTTTTTGATTCAATGAGCACATAAAACACCTTTTACAAATCTAGAAAATCATAGTCAAACTTAAACAACTTCACAAATTTTCCAAAATTGCAAGAAAACCATACCCTGTTCAAACTGCAATGCAACTCAGACTCTGTAATGCGCATATGACTGTATTGAAACACATTTGACACATGAAACAATGCATCTGACTTACTGTAACGCATCTATTGTCTGAAACAACGCATTTTTACCCTACAATGCAACTATTATTTGAAACACCGCATCTTCCTGTCGCTTAGGAAAAAGACTTTACTGTCCTAGCTTGAAACCAAACATTTTGAATCTATTTCTAAACATCTTTTCCTAGTGGTCTCTATTCAAAAACCAGAAAATATTTTCTGAAAATTTTCCATCTTTACACCTTTTAGTTGACATTTAGCTTTTTCATAGGTTACCATTACAAAATTCTAGTTGCATCTTAGAATCCACAATCATTTTCAGCATAAACAAACTCTTAGATCTTCATTTTGTAGAATTTAGAATAGGAAAAATTTCCATTCTTTGTGAAACCATTGCCTCCCAAAAGTAGATTGTCATTGGACCAATTCAAAAATCACTCCTTTAGTCTTTGTCAATTTATGTGAGATATTTCCAGCTCATTAG
>VDFB02393133.1:0-14752 GCA_007258455.2 Sequoia sempervirens | reverse complement strand
GTTGTCTCATATTTCCAACAGTTATACAATTAGACCTCTCTTGATGCTTGTTTGACTACTTTAGTGTGAGTTTGACCGTAGGGTTCATCCTCTCACTAAAGTGGGGGCTAAATGTAGTGCCAAAAAATGTACACCTTTACATTTTCACACTATGATTGTGTCCCTTAATTAATTGGACTTAATTGAGCCTCTAATTGGCACAATTATGCATCTAAAAGCCTAATTAATCTCATTTTTTGAAAGGGAAATTTGTATTAAACAATTGCAACATTAATTAAATTGCCTTGAAATTGGTGTGTCCTAGGTTTGGGGCCTAGGACCCATTCACCCAAGGGCGAATGTTCCCCCATTAAGTTTAGGGCCCCAATTTTTAATGTTTTTGGCGACATTTTTTATGATTAAAATTCAATTTCCAATTGTCAGCCTTAGATGTTTAATTTTTGGGAATTAGAAATTTACCTATAAATACAAGGTCTTTTTATCAATTCAAATGCTAGAAGCAAGCTAGAAAGATTATCCAAATTTCACAAGAGCTAAGATTATTATCAAAGGTGTTCAAGAGAATATTTATCAATCATTCTTTGTAGCATTCAAGATCTCAAGCATCATGTCAAATTTCTCATCATTTATGCATGTTTTTGGAGATAACATGTTGTGATGTAGGTTTCAAGCATTCAAATCAAGATTCCAACTATCAAATCAAGCATCAAATCAAGTTATTTCATGCAAGATATAGACCTTAGATAGATGTATTAAGTTTTAGTCCTTCAAGAATCTCCATTCAAGGGTTTGGTGAGTTGCAACATAGCAATTTTTCATTCATCATTCCTTTTTTGTTTCATTTCATTACAAGGTTTAATTATCAAAATGGGGTTTGACCAAGGAAAATATCCATTCACCAAAAATAAAATAAAAATCCTCTTGTGTGCATTATAGATCTTAGGTTGAAGAAGGATTGAAGACTCATCAAAAGTTTAAATTTGAAAAGTTGTCAAAGTTGTCAACATTATCATCAAGCCATGAAAACTCACTTACAAAATTTAATTCTAAATTTTTGACTATGAAATCTAGAGGAATCGAGAGTGTAGACCTAGGAGTAGAGGACTATAAAATCATTTTGTATCCCTATAGCAAGACCCATTCACCCTAGGGAAAATGAGTCCCAGGAGGACACTCAACAAGAGTTTTTGGTGATTGGTACATAAAACAATATCTTTCTTAGATCTACCAAAACTTTCTGTATTCTACTAGATTAAGGTTTTAAATTGATATTTCATGTGTTACATTGTATAATGGCATTCATTTGGTATTTTCCATTCATCTCCCAAAAGTGCATTTCGGGTTTATTTACCCTATCCTCAATCATAAGGAAAACAACAAGATCTCCCTTAATATTGACCCACATAAGGGTTGAAAGTCAATCTTGCCCTAGGAGATCCCTTTTTCCTAATGAAATAAGGTAAATAGGTTCATTACCCCCATTCAAAACCATCACCTACATTTTCTAATAATTCACCCTCTATCAAAATTATAAATACTATTAGAGGCCTCTTCATATTAAGGTTTGGTATTTCTTCTCTGCTATTATATTTTTATCATTTAACATAGTTTAAATACCATATTTATTATTTGGAAACATTTAGAATATTTTATATTAGGAAGATCCCCCTGTAATCCCCTTTTTCTTGATAAAAACAATTTACATAATTTTTAATTCTTCTATCTATCTACTCTTATTGGCTATGTGTCCATTATTCTTGTTTTACATACTTTCCACTTCCTAAATAGACTAGTATTTATAAAGAGATAGTTTGAATGGTTACACCCAAAATTTGGGACTAGACCTATGAAAAATACTGACTAGAATATAGTGATTTAGTCTTGATTTCCAACGTCTACAAGAGCATGCAAATCCAATATATGAGACAAAAAATATTCTATTTTGAAACAGACATACCATTTTAAGGTCTAGAAAGATGGAAGGGGGTCTTAGTGAGGTGGTTAATTCCTTGTGAATGAAGGATATAACTTGAAAGTAAAAGGAAATAATTTTTTAATAGCATGCAGAGTGTGCATCAATTAAGCTACAATTTGTATGGTACAAATTCATACAACTATTTAGATTGCAAAAGAGAGTGCCCAAAAACAAAAAAAATGTTGAAAAATATTTTTTTCACCAAAATATGTCATATCATATATGAATATTTATTTCTTATGATTTTTAGACTCAACTATGAGGTCCATTTTGTACCAAAAATATTGCTTTAAATTTTTACCTCCAAATCTCTCCAAAATAGGGTAAAACTTGCAATACCAAGTTAGGATGAAACCTACAAATACAAGGGTTAGATGAGGGACATAGTTTGACAAAGAATGCTCATAATATGTATAAAAATAAATGAAATAAAACGTAGATTAAAAAAATAAATTAAATTCTATTTTAAATCTAACAAACACCTCTAATAAAGTAAGGAACTATAAATATGTATGAAATAAAATAAAATATCTCACCAAATGATTCTTGTTTTACCATAAAGGTGGTTGTGCTCAAATATTTGATATTTTAAATTAATAATAAGATGTTCTTTCTCATATATGAGCAACATGAAATTATCCATTTCATATTGAGGACCACTGAAAATGACTTATAGATGAGTAGATTTATAGGCTTGAGATTGGATTAATCAATAGTGAAGATTGGTTGAGAGATCAATGACTAAGATAAATTTGGTTGGGTAATTGTGAGATGGAGGGTGGAGGAAGGAATTTTTATAATTTATTTTTGATTTTTGGGTGTTGGTTACGAGATGGAGGGTGGAGATAAAAGATGATTTTTATTTATGATTTTTAGGTGTAAAAGGTGGGATTTAATAAATAAGATTTATTAAATCATGTGAAGGAATATAAGGGAATACACAAATTATTTTTTTAGGACTTAGGAAAATGCGTAAATAATTAAGTAAATTGTCATAATTTATTTAATTAATGAAAATGAATAGGTGATGGGTGATTTTTGGATGATGTATAGCTTTTTAGGTGTCTACACAATCTATTTCATAATAATATTTAAAATTCATGGTCAAGTCATAAACCATTTTTTATAAGAAAAATAGACAAGCATTGACATCATAAGAGAAATTGGAAATTCCAACTTGAACTTGCTACATGGGTTAAACTACTAAATTTTTCCTAGTTAGTCATGAAAACATAGCCAACCATCAATGTTACACATGATAAAACTAAAATCACAATAAAAATATCACCTACAACATTCTACTTCCACGAGAATAGAACCCATTAGTTCTAGCCCCACTTGGCTTGGTTTTTCCATGATAATGGGAATGGCTAGGTGAGAACCTCTAAGAAAAGGTATGTGATATATCAAAAAGGGATCTAGGTCTAAATCACACTTTTTAACCTACAACATTGGGGGACATAAAAATTATCATAAAAGACCACTTGGCTACTATCCTCAAGGAAGATCCAAAATGACTGATAAGGGTTTTGGTCCCTTCTGGGGGTTGATTAGGAGTTGAATTGATGTGATGTGATTGATTTTTTAAATTTGAACTAGGTTAAATATGAAACTATAGAAAACTGATGCAAATTCAAATTTGAGCTCAAGTTAATTGGTAAGGGACATGGGTTCCCTAGATTTAGAATTAGGGTTTGTGGAATCACAAAAAATGTACAAGTGTATTACAATTTGTAGGTGCTTCCTTGTTATACTCAGCTTCATATTTTTGTCTCTTAATGAACAATTGATCTTTCCCTAATTTGATGAATGAATGTGCTTGAATGTTTGATCTAGTAGGAATATTGCATCATTTATAGGATGCATATAATAATTATTTATTAGGTTTGTTAATAGGTTATTATATTGATGGTATGAATATTTTTTATATTCAGCTGTTAAAACAACTCAATATAATTAGGGAGGTTGTTTAAGAAGTTTCCTAAAAAATAGGATTTGTGAATCCTATAAATATGCAAGTGTAATTGAACGAAGAAAAGAGAAACAAAAACATCATATTATTTGTGTTAAATCGTTATGTTTTAATATTTTGTAAAATCTCTATATGGTATCCAAGTGGGCTTGATGAAATGGGTTGGTGAGATCATTCTCCCACCTGATGATGTGGAAATCCCTATGATTTGGGAAAGTGGATTGTTTTTTATTTTTTAGCATATATTAGAGAATATAAGTTTTTATGGTAGAAAATATAGTTGTTCCAACTTGTATCCTCTTGTCTTTGGAGGAGATATTGCTTCAAAAGTGAGCTCCTCATGCATGTATTTGGATTTAGAAGTCATCACAACATGGAAAAAATATATGCCATTCCACGTTTGGGGTTGTGTTGTAGAGAATTTACACCAGAAGCTAGGAGATCTATATGTAAAAGAAGAAAAAGATAAATTATGGAGCTTAAATTTCCAACGACCAAGATAATCGGTGAGTTTTGTCTTTCCATTTGGTCGACACTCCCCATGGGGATGTCATGTCCCCAATTTGGGACCTCTCTCTAAGCGAGAAAAAAAAATTTAAATGCTAAATTAAATAAATATTAATATAATAATAATATTTAAAATAATAAATAATAATAATAAACTTAAATTTTATTAATTAATTGGTTATGCTCAAGTTAGTTCTTTTCTCACCAAGTGCAATATATTTAATGTCAATTTTAAGCTTACCTAAAGGGAAAGGGTTAGTATTGCAAAAGGTCCTTAGAGATTTCCATTGGTCGGAAAACTTGATAGCAAAAAAGAAATTACCTCTTGTTGCATGGGATATTATTTGTGAACCTAAATCCCAAGGTGGAGCTAGTTTGAGAAAAACTTTCCTTCAAAATAAGGCATGAGGTGCAAAATTGGTGTGGAAAATTTATTCTAAACCAGATTCTAAATGGAGCGAAATAATGAGATACAAATATTTGGACTCTCTTGATAGAGAAATAATTTTTACTCAAAAGTAGCTTCCTAAGGGATCTAAAATTTGGAATTTCATTTCTTCTTGTAGATTAGTCATTCTTCCACATCTATCAAGTGGGTAATCAATAATTCTAGCACCCCTCCATTCTCACCATGGATGTGTGGGTAGTCTGACTTTGGAACTTGGAGATGAAGATGGAACATGAACTTTTGTTAGTACTTTTGTGAGTATGATGCATATTGTTATGTTATTATTATGTAGAGATTTACTTGGATAGTTAAGTGATACAGTAGTGTGTTTGTGGAAAGGGAGACACCATACCATTGGATGTATGAGGGACATAATGAGAATGAGAGGATTGCTAAAAGTTCTTTCCTAGTGCTTTAGATATTATGCACATGTGCTCTAATTTCATGTTTGAGTGAACAGGTACTCAGGTTATGTATCCACATCAGGGTTTGAGCATGCCTCTAATCCCAATAGTGGCTGAGGAGACAGGACATCTAGGCCCGTTATTCCCAACTCAGCCATTGTCCCCACTAAGGGATGTAATTGATTCAGTGTGTGGACCTTCACCTTTCGGCTGCTTCCAAGGACAATGCCCCATTTCCTTTACCCCATGGTTGAGTGTTGCACGTAGGCGAATGTTTCTATTGGGTTATGATTGTGTGACAATTCAAGTGGTGTTAAGTCCTGGTAAGTCTAGTCATCATAGGATTATTCTCATTACTATTTATGTTTTGATGTGGTCAAGTTCCCATGTGGAGAAGTTATTTCACGGCTTATTCCTAACCCTGGACGTGGATTATTTGAAAGAAACTAGATACAAATTAGTTGTTATTATAATTGTTATTATGAGGTGTAAGATTTAATGTTATTATATATATTGATATGGTTATTCTTTATGTGAGGGAATATTGGTTGTTGGCCATTATTTATGATTATATGAAAGTGTACAAGTAATATAAATATTAACATATTCTAATGTTATTTATTAAATATTAATATGTTTCTTAGTAAATATTTCTAATATGTAAACATATGTTGGCATTTTAGAAATTTTGATTTTATTATTTTTGGTGTGGAGACTATTTTAAGGGGTTCTTTTATTCTATAATATTTTGAATTTATTTGGTGGGAAACCCTAAACAAACGAGTTGATTATGTGAGTTAATTTGATTATTTATTTTATTTTAATTATTTTATTAGTGGGATGAGGATAGGTGCTTTAATTTAATATTTTAATAGTTTATTTTATGATAGGATTTTATTTCCTTGTTTTATTTTGGAAAAGAAGAGTCTTTTGGGGAAAAAGAAAGAAAGTTACTTTCTTTTTTGTTTTTCTTTCTTTTTTGAATTAATTAGTTTTATTTATGGGAAAAATGAAAAATGATACTTTTACTTTTGTGCATGAAATTTAAAGGATTTTGGAAGAGATTTTTGAGGGTTTTTGGAGTAGAGAGATTTTACATGGTTTTGAATTAATCTTTCTAAGGTTTTTGAGAAATTTGGAGTGGTTTTGAATCAAAATTTGGATGAGAGTGATTTAGAATTTAATTATGATTTGAGGGGGAATGGATTTTTCTAGGGAAATGTGATTTTAGGAGAATTCTGGATTGGGGAGTTGAAAGTTGAAATTTTTAGAGCTCGACATCGAACTCCCGTCCATGTCAAGTGTTAGATCCAGGTTGGATTTTGAAATATTTTGTTTAAATTTTCTTTTTGAATGTATGAATAATTTGATTGATTTCTCTCTCTTCAATTCTTGAAAATAAATGATAGATATTTTTATTCTGTGTGAATGAAATATTTATTTATTCTAGAATAAAAATCAATATATGTTTATTGTCTTCAATAAAATGGTCTTCTTGCGTCAGCCATAAATCTATTTTTATGAATTGGATCAGTGAGATATTTAAAGGGTTTTTTCATTTCATTTCTTTTAAATTCTTTCCAAAAATTCCAAGAACCCAGATCGCAGTTTTTGAGATATGGTTGACACATGGGGTTGCTATCGAGTTGCTCCTCCATGACTGCAATTACTCTCTTGTTTCTCCCTATAGCTGTAACCAGCCAATGGAAGACTAGTATTTTAGATTTGTAGGAATTTTAAAGTAGTTAAATTAATTATAGTTTTAATATTTTATATTTGGGAAAAGATCTGGTTGTTGGGTTTTTCATTTTGTCATTTGGTTGTAATCAGGTATAAAAAAGAGGGTTTTTTTATGGGAGCCATCTTTTATTTTGTATTTTATGAATTTTTGAGTCATTTTTGGTCAATTTTGCTCACGTTGTTGAGCAGTTGAGGGCCGAGTTTGAAATGCATCTTTAATAGATTTGGATTTCAAGTTGATTTGAGTGTTTTATGGATGGAAAATTTACTGCTGTCAAGAGGAAAAATTAGTTCAGTTCTGAAATTGTATAGGAGGCTATAGCTCTATTCTTCGATCTATATTGTTTTGTACTATTTGTGCTTGAATGTGTTATTATCTTTATGTTGAAAATTCCTTCTCATTTGTGAAAACTTATGTTGAGGCTTCTGTACTGTGTAAGGATCAATTGTACCAAGGTTATTTATTGTTCGTCCTGATTATGAACTGCTAAATTAAAGTTTTCTATTTTTTTATAAGATTGTGAAGATTATGCTATGTGCTTCATTGTATGTTTTGTAGTAAAATTATTAGCTTTTGAGTTTCCTATCCATTTGTGTTATTTTTTTTTGGCCTCTAGAAGTAGCTGGAAGTCTTTGTGAAAGTCCTTGTGATTTTTGGTTGATTCTTATTTTAGATAGTTTCCTTTGGATATTTAGTGTCAGCCACTTGTTTTTGTTGCTTGCTTGTGTGTGGGGCCTAACTTGTTTTCTCCTATCACGGAGGGAGTGGCCCTCAGGGTTCCATATGGTAGGGTGGTATTTTCCAACCATACATTGGGGTTTAGGTGGTGCAGTTTGTGTGCAACATGGAGTTTTTCCTTCCACTTCATTCCAGAGTTGGTTTCATGATGCAGATGATATTTCTAAGAAAATTGTGTCTAATATGTATCTTATATATATGTACCTCTCAGATGAATGAATTATGTACATTGTAGCATTTTTGTAAAGGAAATGTAAATAAGTCAATGTAACCTTGAAGATACATTTATTGTTTTTAATTATGTAATGAAAAACTTGATGTAGGAATGTTGTATTTATGATGCATATGAACTTAATCTAGTAGTAGATGTGATATATTTTTATGTACCTATTTCAAGGTGTTGATTAAGATTAGGATCATATTGGCATAGTGTTAGATGAATTTTATTTATAATTAAGTTATGTTATCATGTGTAATTTGATGTATGGGATTTAATTTACAAACAAATAATTGATTGGATTTGATCTTAGTGTATCGAATATTTTTCTATAGGTTTAGTTAGTGTAGATGTATCATAGTAACAACATTAGGGGACCATGGTGGATAAGTGTGTAACTGGGTTATGATTAATGTTACTTGTAGGTCATAATGTGATTATGATATGATGTTATCCATGTTAATTTGTTGAGTGGCGTTAGTTAGTCACTTTAGTGTATTAAAAGAAATTTATTGGTATGATGTTGAAAGTCTTTTGTGTTAATCCATCAGGTCGCTTAGTGGGGTGTTACAATAATGGTGAAAAATCCCTTTTCTATGATGATGCATGGAATGGACACTCACCTCTTCATCAGTTGAGGGATTGGAATCAATTAGAATCAGAATCAAAACTCAAAAGGGGTCACAAAGTAAGATTATTTGGATATTGATCCTTCCAATCCTTCCAACTATAAATGGAAGGACTTTAATTCTCTACAAGCTCCTCCTCATCTTAAACAGTTATTAAAGGCTGAATTGGGCAAGAGGAAAGTTTATCTTTCAAATAAATAGGATGAAATGATTTGGTTAAAATCTAAATTTGGGAAATACAACGTCAAAGATGGTTACAACTCTCTTGTTAGCTCAAATCATAACATCTCTTTTCCTATTAGGATTTTTTGGGGTCCTTACACTCTTCCCAAGGTAGGAGAATTTTCTTGGTTGGCCATTGAAGACAAAATTTTGACTGGTTTGAGATTAGATAGATTGGGTATAACTAATCTTTTCCCTTGTGTCTTGTGCAAGAAAGCTTTTGAGTCCACATATCATCCTCTTTTAAATTGTGAATTTTCTCAAACTTGCTAGTGTTGGCTGATAAATAACCTTGGTTGGTCAAGTCCTCTTCATAATTCACTTTACCATCACTTTTCATTTCCTCTTACTTTGCTTACACTTCCATTTTCTCTCTCCCCTTGGGAAATCTGCCCTTCCATACTTAAGGGAATATCTAGTTGGAACAAAATAACATAATCTTTAGAAAAAATTTTCTCTCTTTATTTCTTTTGGTTTTTCAGCATCAATTTTGATTAGGAAAGTTACTGGCTCAATTTCCGATAAACGCTATCGCCGTTCAACCTTTACAGGCGGTTCATGTTGCAGCATTCTCCTCTGTCCGGTTTTGTTCAGGTCGTCCGGATGTAGCGTTCCTGTTGGGCGAGTCGTCGGCTGGATGGGAATTTATTCTGGTCCGCAGCACTTCGTTACACTGGCACCTTACCGGATCCGGCTTTACGCTCGGCGTTCCCATTCAAACGCACGAATTTGTTCTTTAATCACGGTGCTGCGGATGCCTTCCCAGTCCCAACTGGCCTGAGATCCATCTCTGGCTTGCCATCCCCGGTGCCGGCGTTCCTGGGTCATGAAGCGGACCCTGAGAACTTTCTAGCTGGTCAGTTATTGATGAGAATCTTGCTTCCTGGGATCTCTGCAGAAGAATCCAACAAATTATTTCTTAAAGTTCCCCCTACATAATTATGGTATTTTATGGTGTTGAGAAGGTCTATCTATTGCAAAAAAATCAAAATTGCTTTCTCTGGGCTTTTCAATTTTCATTATATCTTACTTGTTCCTATTCTTGTGTAATTATATATTTCCATGTGGAGATAATCTAGTTTGTTAGAAGTGGAATTGATTATCATGTGAGGTGTGATCACATGTTCTTTGGTTCTGATTGTTTACCTTTCTCTAATCGAGGTAACAATAATATGTTCGTATGATCACAAAATTCTTTTTGTGCTGAGTTCCCTAATATGATGGCGATTTGGTATTAAATGCTCTTGTCAGATGTGAGCTAGATTCATACTTAACAACATGGTGATTATCTTGGCACATGGTATTTTGCTTGATTCCCAAAAAATACTTATGGAATTAGGCACGATTGTTGATTTAAATGTTCTTATGTCCTTTCTTTAAAGTTATTCCCTACCATTTTCTTTGCGACTTCATGATTTTAAGGGGATAAATTTGGAAACAGTGTTTTTTCTTTTTTCAGTGTTTGACCATGAGAGTGTATCTCTCATGATCGGGCATCGAAAGAAGCCATTGTGATATCTTTGGAAGAATTTAGTAGCTCAGGTACTCTGCCATTTTGCTATATTCCCAATACTTCACACCTGGTAGCATTTTCATTATCAATTTTTTTTGGCATGCCTGAACATTTAATGTTCTTTGATCTGGGCATGATGATGGTTTCATTTATATTTCAAAGGTGGTGGCTCTTTTCTATATACTCTTTGCAACAAGTTCCTTGTTCATTTGAATTTGATGGCTTGTTACTCTATTCTTCCTAAATGGATAATCTTTTTAGAGTTTTGGTTCCTCCCCATGTTCATGAAATCAGGATTGATTCTCCATGTATTGAAGAGAAATTATGAAGAGCTTTTTATTTTGAGTGTAAACAGGTTTCAAACTCAATTCAAACTATCTTGGGATATGACTGGTTCGATATGCACACAATAGTTTTACCCTACGAAATGGAATCTCAATTTGTTTGAAACTTAATGGATATTATGGGTTTTGTTGAAATGGTGAAATTTTTGGTGGGCACCTACCTATTGCCACATGCGTGCCCTCTTTCTTCTCTCCAATTGGCTCTGAAGAGTTATGATATTCTTCAGGGGTTGAACTTAGTTGGTGGAGTTATAAGAAAATAAAATCTTCTCACAGACTACTGTCTCTCCAAACTGCTTAGTGCAATGGCTTATGGGCTCCTGAACAATTGCCATAGTGAATTCAAAGTTCGTCCAAATCTTCTCAAGCATCGATATGGATGTTCTGTAAGTGATCTAATTCTCATGTTATACAAGGAAATTCAACTCCTTATTTAACACGCCATCATTGAACCTCACAAAGAGCTTCACTTCCCTCCGCTTGTAGACATTGCCTCCTTTGAGGGAAGTACTTAAGGTATGTTCTTACTTCCCTTCTTTTAAATCTCATTTCTTTGGTTAGTTTCAAGTTGAAATCTCTTCTTAATTTTTGCCTCTTCTCTAGTTTTTGTTTCAAATGAAATGAGTCTTATAAATGTCTTCGGGAAGATGCTTCAAGCTCAAGATTTCTTCGACTTCTTATGGTCTCTTTGATTCATCTTGTTGGTGATTTTGGATATCTCTATTTTCTCTCTATCTAATGGCTTCAACAGTTTGTTTGTCTACTATACAAGCTTTTGTTTCTCTTACCTAAGTTTTCCTTATCTATAATTTGTTATCTTGATACTCTATTGACTTCAGAGCTCTGCAGATTTTGTTTCTCATCTGCATCTTTCAAAAATATGTAAACTTCTTTATTTCAATAAATTTGTGGCCCTGCCACAATTTTCTAAAAATAAAAATAAAAAATAATTTAATAATTAAATCATTCCTATGGCTGCCCCATTTGGGAAGGCGCTACTGCTATCTATATATTCAACATTTTCTATTTGAGATCGACATCACAGATTTGGGAAATCTCTCTAGGCGATTTGTGTTGAGGACGTAGCCCCTCTCCCATTGCATGTAGGTTTGGGACGACAACCTCACACTTGCAAAATTAATGATTTCAGTTCGATTTGAATTTGCTTCCGGAGTCTCTACAAGTTCCTAAGGGATCATTCTAAATTGCAAGATTTGTGGCTCAGTGAGGGAAATCATCACATACAAGTGGTCATCCCATCATATTTTTGACCTCCTTTGGGCGAATTTATCTAACCATAGTGAAATGTTCTATGCAAACCGTGGGAGTTGTATTAGCAGTTGAATCAACGTTCATTTTAGACAAGCAGAATAACATGTAGTTCCATCACTTATGAATGGATTGAGCAGGGTGATTGGCATATTCTTCAACATGACAAGACTTATGCTCCCGTCCCCGTGATTGGGCTTACACCTAGATCGGGCTATGCTAAAAAATTTGTATGAAGCAAGTGAAGAATTAGAATGTAGCTTATTTGAGATTGCTCAGTCATCTATGTGTGGTTATCTCTAGTTTTGGTCTTATATTGGTATTTCCATTGTTGTGTTGAACAAGTTCCAGTTGCATCATATTTTAGTCTATTCATGCCTTTAATATCTTTGTTCATGACTATTGCTAGTTTTGGGTAACATTTTTCTTTGTATGGTAATCTGCATAACAACCTTTATCATTGAACTTGAGATTGATGTGTGATTAGTACAGTGTTGCAATGTTGTGAGTTGTGCTTGATAAGGAATAATCCTACTCTGTTTCTATGAAGTGCAAATTGTATTTAGTTATTATGTGCAGACTATGTTGCCTTCTGTTGGCATTAATATTTCAGATTTGAGTACTGTACCTTCATATCAATATTTTGTGCTTTCTTTGTGAAGTAAGGATCTAGCATATTATAGGATGCTTGAATTTATCTATGCCATAAATTTTAGCACAAATAGGGTGCATCAATCAAACTTGTGCATGCAAGGCGAAACATAATTGGATTCATTGCAGTCTCTTTTCTTGTAGGACAAGCTTTATCTCACGACCTTCTCATAGATCCTCAATTATAATAATGTTGAGACCACAAAACAAGTGAATGTTGAGGCAAGTTTTCTAATGTATTTTAAGGAACCCAATCTACTAGTGACAATTTGGGCATCAATATTCTCTAGGTTGTTCATTAAGGTAGAAATTGTAGTAGAGTTTGACCTTGTCCTTGAATGTGATGGGTCACTTGAAATGCATGGAGTGAGCAATTCAAATTTTTCTAGAGCAATAGAATTGATTAAATATTACAACATATTTGGCATTAAATTTGGGTTGAGGGAGAAAGAGATGGAAAATGAAAGTGAAATGCAAGTTCTTGACCAATCATCCATTGAAGAAGTGGTGTTCACTATATTGGTAACAAATGATCCAACATTGTCAATCGCTCATTTTCTTGCTACAATTCTGTCCACTAAGATCTATATCCCCGCAACAAATTGAAGTTTTGCGCTAAATTCAAACCCCTTAAACATGAAAGAGAAAGTACTTATAACTATATTTTCTTCAATAGGAAGTGGGGGAGTCTATGTAGTTGATATTTTCACCATCTAGTCAATTTGTTTGAACTAGAATTTTTTTTATTTGGTTAGTTTTTAAATTTAGTTTATAGTGGTAGGTGGTTAGTGTAGGGTTAGCATTTTTATTAGTTCTCATAAATATTTTGCATAGGAAACTGTCGTTGCACCAAAAGATTGACCTATCAATGCCCAATACAATTGCTCGATTTATACAAGATCCAAGATCCACATGAGGTGGTTAAACCATGCCACAAACCCAAGTGTCATGTTGCATAGAACAAGGAGACCAAGGGTGAAACTCTTGCAACAATCTCCCCCTAGCGTAAGCGAGGGGTTTGAACCTGTGACCTCAACTTTGATACCAATTGTTGCACGGGTGGTTGTCATTGCACCAAAATATTGACAGGTGTCAATGCTCGATACAATTATTAGATTTATATAAGATCCAAGATCTAGAGGAGGCGGTTAAACAATGTCACAAACCCAAGCACTGTGCTACACAAGACAAGGAGACCAAGGGCGAAACTCTTACAATAGATATTTTGTCAGAGTTCAAAAGTCAAATAAAATATTATATATTTCCAAAGCAAGTTAAAGTTAGGAAATACTATTTTTTTTAGAATAGGGTCTATTTTCAAGTTTTTTTTAATTATCATGTCAAATTATAAAAGTGTCAAAAAACTAATTTTTTTCTTCAATTGTAATTGGATGCATTATTGCTTGTACATACATTTGTCCATCTTCTAGGGGGAATTCTAGACAAATTGAGTTTCAATGCCAAAATTTCTAAGCAGCAAGTTAATTGGAGGATAGATGCACATGAGGTTGGAGGACATTCAACGACCTCTGGTCAGTCACTAGTGATGGGGCCATGAAATTGCATTAGTGACCAAAAAAATTGTGCCAAAATCACTAAATCCAAGATTAGTTTCCAGGTGGTAGTGACAACTATCTCATATAATTTGTGATCAAAGTGTTAACGATCTATAAAGGTGGCTGCATATACGATGAGGACTTAGTTCTCAAGTTTTGTATCTTGTAGTTTGATGAGTATGTTCCCAATCACAATTCTTTGTTATTAGTGAATGGATGTGTTTTCCCCCATTCACAAGATGGCGTAAGTGATTTAGATGTGTTTGTCCACAATCATAATTGTTTTAAACCATGGATAGATGTGTATGTCCCTACCTTTGGTTCCATGGGTAGACATGTTTGTCACTATCCTTGGATGAAAGTATAGTGAGAATAGTGAGGCTAGTTCCATTGCTTCTTCTCATGAGTAGATGTATGTCCCTACCCATACCTTAGGATGAACTACTGAATGTTTTCATCAAGTATTGTTGGTCTACTTGTTCCCATTAGGAGAATGATGCAATATGGGGGGGTATTAGGAATATTGCATCATTTATAGGATTCATATAATAATTATTTATTAGGTT
>VDFB02393132.1:0-30797 GCA_007258455.2 Sequoia sempervirens | reverse complement strand
GAGACAATCAATGAGATTGAGAAATGAATCTTCTCCATGAATGCAATCCTTGAAGATCTCCATGTAGCTCCCCCATTTTCTCTTGCAGAGTGGAAACACACTCCATTAGTGTAGCCTCCCACTCGAGAGCCTCTTTCAACTCGTCTTGTAGCTACTACACCTAAGAATTTTGGAGATTAGAAGGTGCTATCCCCATAGCCTCCAACAACCTCTTGACGTCATTGACCTAGCTCTACAAAGCTTCACATGTTTGCTTGGAACTCTCAACTCCTATCATGGCTTAGTCTCTCTTAGTGAGTGCAGAGAGAAGCTTTATACCCCTCTAATCTTGTTGCTCAATCATCACAAAAATATCAATAATGCATTGGACCACCTCCACTTGGGTATCCTCCAAGGTCATCCTCAAATGAAATACAGGCTCAAATAATGGGCCATGACACCCTATAGTTGGTGGCATGTATGCATCGAGGACCATCCCCTTAATTTGGATGGTTGGGACCACCTCTAAAACACATCTATCGAAGAATTTGAGCCACTCTTGTATGAACACTACAACCATAGAGATAGTGAATGATATCAACAATATCATTGAAGCATATATATGAGAGAATGAACTAAAATAACTGAAATGAAATAATGCATGTGCTAAATCAAATCCATACCTGGGTCCTTATCTTTCCAGTGTGGATCTGGGGGTGGAGCACCACTGCTAGAGGCGATGCTCAGCCCTATAGCTGTTGTAGAAGGTGGCATGATTGGATGGATGTCGAGTGGTGCAATTGAGATCATAGGAGAATGTACCAATGATGCTACATGACACTGCCACCATGGTCTCTCCTCTACTCTGATGGAGCTTCTAAAATTCTATAGAATTTTCTCATCTTCCCATGGGTTTTGTCTCCATTTTTAAACCCTTGTCCCCATGAATGAGTAGGGTTTTATTTGAAAAGGTATGCAAATGTTATAATCGCATGTTGACCTACTCCATCAGTCACCAATCTCTTAAGTCACCTTTTAATCCATGTTTTCCCATTGGTTTACTGGCCCCTCTGGCTGAGAGCACTAGTCATCAATTATTCCATCGATGTGAGCCTTTTCCCTAAGACAAGTCTTAAATTATCCCTGTGATTTAAACTTAAGTCATTCACCCTTAGTGGTCATGTCGCTATCAGTTTAACCAAATCCTTTTATTAAATGCTAACATTCTATGAAGTGCAAGTTTGAAGATTCAAGGATCCGGGATGAGATCTTAGTCATACCCTGCCAGCTTGTGGGTGGTAAGTGCCAACAGGTTAAAAGCAGTGAGGCTAGAAAAATAAGGATGCATGTCCTTGTACGATCATGGGACCCACTCCCCACTACCATGCCCACCATTTGACTCCTTCAACAAATGATTGAGATCAAATCTAGGGAATGATCTTCACTGTTCCTCGATGGCTTGCTGGGAGAAAGTGAACACTAGTTAAGACTAGCCAAATCAGCAAGATCTTGACAACTGTCTCGATCTATTCAATCTAAGCGATGGGTAGAGCCCGCTGACGGAAAGATTATCATCCAAGATGGATGAATCTCATTGGCCGAGAACACATCAGCGAAGCACCGCTGGAATTCAAAGATGGTCAACCTAATGTTGGCCACTTGATTCGCCATCCGGGCAAAAGATCAACGTCCTATATTCAAAGCCGATAAATGCCACATGATAGCTATTTTACTTTGTAACTATCGTGCATTAATGGCCAGATTTCTGCAGGAGTGATCAAATTGATCTCTATGCGTGTGAAGATTTAATTACAGGAAATCATGAAGTGCAATCTACAAACTTTCATGCACTTGCAATTGAAACAGTGGTAACACCCATGCCAACGAATTTCCCACTTCATGCATGTTATGCCTTGCATACACGCCCCAACTTTTCACTTGGAAAAGTCGGGGACCCCCTTTTATTTTCTTCTTTTCATTTTTTTTTGCTTTTTCTTTGTCAGATTCGAATATCAGACCGAAACCAGAACAAAAACCTTTATAGGTTCCCTGCTCCTCGTTTCATTTCATCCCTACCCCCGGGCTTCCATCTCGGTGTCGTCTCCATCTCGCTTTCTCTTTGTCTCTTGGTCCCCGCCTTTGTATTGTTGTCACCCCGCTGTGTCATTTGTTTATGTGTGTATGCTTGTTCGCTTTGTTTTGTCTCCTTCATTTCTAATGCCTAGTTTTATATTATTGTCCGTTTTGTTATTTTCCTTCTTTTCGGTTTTGCATGTATCGCTGAGAGGTCACCAAAAAAATAGAAAACTGAAAATACAAAAAAAATCAAAGAATTGAAAACCTAAAAAAAAGAATGAA
Organism: Sequoia sempervirens; assembly: GCA_007258455.2. Classification (NCBI taxonomy): domain Eukaryota; kingdom Viridiplantae; phylum Streptophyta; class Pinopsida; order Cupressales; family Cupressaceae; genus Sequoia; species Sequoia sempervirens. The sequence continues at coordinate 28,460 of VDFB02393132.1, read as the reverse complement.
TTAATAAACTTTTTTGAAAAAGTTTATTAAAATAAATTTTTTAAAAAGATTTTATAAAAATTGAAAATAAAAATTGAAAGTTGTAAAAAAATCCTTTAATATTTAAAAGATCGAAAATACAAAAAAATTGTAAATGAGAAATACAAAATATTTTCCGAATAAAATATTAATAAATAAAGATTAATTAATTAATCTTTAAAATAATACTGTGTATACTGAAACACTCTTAAAAAGAGATTTAAAAAGGATTTATAACTTAAGATAATTAAAAAAAATTGAAAAACTTTAAAAGCGAAAAAAAAGAAGAAAGAAAAGGTTTCTAATGAAGGAGCTCAAAGTAAAAACCGCTAAGCTAAAAGGGATATAAAAAGTTCATATTGGGTGAAATCCCCGATGGTTCGTCAGGACGGACAAAATTGCGGAATCGGAGCAATATAGAAACATAAGCTAAAACAAAATAAATGTTCATGTTAGGAAATAATCCGAACCCGACCAAGCCTTTACTCGAAGCTAAAAAGAGGTGAAAATGCTCGTCGACTCCTCGGGGGCGAAGTGGGAACCGACCAAAGTTTAAAGTTCATCCTTATCCCACCCCCGTTCCCGCACTCTTCCAGCTCTATCCCACATGGATATGTAGTTCCACTAACTGAAGCAGATGGACAAGGCACACTAACTGTTTCCGGATTGTGCATGCCTCTAACGGACAAGGCAGCGAACTGTTTGCCAAAATTCCCAAAATAAATGTCATCTTATGGATTGAAATAAGCACAGGATATGCACAAAATGGAACTTATGAGGAATGAAGGCAATTTTTAGGTGTACAGGGGATCATGACAACCTCTGCCCACGTCCTCCTCTGCCCATGCAGCCATAAGGGAAGCTTTGTAGCAGAGCTTGAACATCCATCAAAGCATACAACCGAGGCATGTAGACTGTATGACAAAATACCCAAAGAACTGCAGATTTCGAATGGTGTAGTTGCAGCCATTTCCCTTATAAACATGCACAAAAAATGATGGCAAGATCCTCACAAAATGATTCGGCATACATGCAATGTTGAAGCAAAGACAAAGCATGTGAATTATCTAACAAAATGCCTCTAATAAGTGTAATCTTATAAAAATCATTGCAGAAAACGGCACATAAAATGTATCCGTGGTGGGGGATTTTAGAAATTAATACGTTTGGAAAATATTAAGAGGAGCTGTATAAAACATTTCATAAGTTATTCATCTCTTCATTTTAGAAATGCTTTATACTTTTACAAATGTGGTCATGGTTAAAATTTCAGTTACTTGACTTTTGCAAAGTATTTAAGATGATAATTGGGCATAGTGAATTATTTTATAAGAGTATTTATAAATTAATTGTTCTTTATTTTTGTCTTTGCAGGAGAATTGGAAAGTGGAAAGTGGGATCCACCATGACAAAATCAAAGGGGGTTTATTTATTTTTATTGAATTTTAATTTATTTTAAATTTTGATAAAGTTCTCTTGAAATGATTTAAATCTTTTTGTAATATTGTTTTCTTATTATTTAATTTTAGAGATTTAAATTATTTTATTTTAAAAATTTATAATGAAATTAACTTTTTGTTTTAAATTGTGAATTATAAAATAGATTGGAACATTTTGGAAATAAATATAATTATTTTCAATGTGTAGGCTAAATATTGAATGAGGGTTAAGTCAAGGTAAATTGAATTTATGCACTCCATTTTACATAACTTCGAGAAGGATATTTCGCATTGTGCAAAAAGAAGAACTCGTAATAAACCCAAAGTTGAAAACCGAGGGTTGCAATTGTTAACTCCAAACCGACCGAGGATGAATTGCAAACTAAAATCAACTGCTAAACGTAAAAACAAAAGTTATCTTTTTGATTTAGTTGCATGCACAAATGCTACAGCTTTTTGATGTCTCAGTCTTGGGAGGAAATTGTTTAAATGATTGAGCTTTTTATTGTCAAATAAAGCTCATTGTAAGGGGTTAGACACTTAGGGAAATAGGTTAGGAGTTTTAGAGCTTAGTTGATTAGAGGTTTACAGTAGGATAGTTAATGTAATTTTCTAATTTTCTTAGTTTAGATGGAGGTAACTTGAAGACATGGGTTTCTGTACACTGGTGATCTTGCTAGATTTGTAAATGCTGCTTATCTATTTCATTGACAATAGAAGCAACCAGACTTAAACTTGCTTTAGGTTATGCTATGGAATGATGTTTGCTTTATTAATCATTTGATTTGGAAAGCTTTCAAGGAATGGAATTCGATCTTTTCTTTTGTTTGAATGATGATTTGCAACTACCATCAATACTTTCACTATGAATGAATAGATGTGTATGGATTACAGGTTGATTTTTTTTGCAGTTCTGGTTTAGGAATTCCTTGGAGGGTAACAAGTTTGATTAGTTGAATGAATCAACATTCTTCTTTCTCTTTCGTCCCCGATCTATCTTTTTCCTTTTCTTTATACCCCCCTGTTAGAGTAGGTTTAAATATGAATTCGATCTTACAACAATCAAAAGGCTCAATAACCAGCAAGCCCCTTGAACATTACAATTACATTGACCATTGAGCAATATTAGCACAGTTGAGAACCAACTACCAGGACCTTGGGAGTTAGATTACCATTTATTCTCTTTCTTTTTCAGGAGAAATAGAATAGAGATATTTTGTTTAAATGTTGTTGTGCTATTTTGACCATCAACAACACATGTTCTTTTTCTCATCCAATATCGGTAATCAATAGCATTATCTCACTTAATAAATAGAGATGAATGAGTTTATATTCTTGTCATAGCAAAGTCCTCAGACAGTTGCAAAGAGCAAGGATCAAGAGTATGCTTATGATTGCAAAATGAGTAGGTTTGGCTCCACAACGATTCCAGTGTGAAGATCTTCTAGGCTTCACTCTTAGAAGCCTCGCAGTGAAGATCTTGGACATGAACAAAGCATTCATGAGGATACCAAGGAGAGAGAGCATTCACTAGTGATGGTTAGGTGCGCCCACAAGCTGTGGAACTAGGTTAGGAGCTCAAAGGAGATAGAGATAAAAAGAGATGAAGCTACTGGGCCTTCCAGCAGAACTTGATGAAAGCTTCAATATGGCTGTGGTTTGTTTGGTCAAAAAAATTCTCCTATCGACCTAATCGATAGCCCATTAGAAATTGAGATTGAGACTAACTCCAACTACTACTACTATTTGGCAACTTTGGGCCCAGTGGTGTCATCTAAGGTAGGAGTGTTGTCTATCCCTCCTCTAGTAGTTCAAACTCTGAGTCAAAGAGACATTGTTGCAGAGGACAAGGTCGAGGAGGGTGTTGAAGTCTCTTCTCCAACCCTCACTATTACTTAGAGCAGTCATGTATACTGGGGTGTGTGTGTTGGAAAAGGGTCTGCTGGTGTATGAAATGGAGGTGATGGTAAAAAAATTTTGTGTTGTTAAATGGTGTCTAGGTTGTTGTTTGCTTCTCTTGCATGAGTGGCATAATTTTGAAGTGTTGGAAGGTGACAATGTGCCCTCATGGCATTGAGGGTTTTGGTGCTTTAGCTCAGTCAGTGATGGAAGAAAATTTTGGTGGTACTTTTCTTCTTCTTCGTAGTAGTTGTGGTGATTTTGGCTTTTCCCAGTGTAATAGAATTGTCATGTGGGGATTTTGTGAAATGCAGTCGAAATGAAGAATGAAATGAAAACTCTGTATTTGAACTACATTAGAGCTGGTGGCTTGTTCTTCTCCGTTACCTTATAAAAAGGAATTAAAATCTCATTTGCAAGGGGATGAAAAATTCTGGTTAGGTTTTGAGTCGGGTGCATATGTGTAGAACACTAGGAGTAGAAAAGAAGGAATATAATAGATAGCTTGTTTCAAGTTTTGGAAGAACAGATGCAATTGTCTTAAATTGTTTTGCAAATATGACTAATAAATATGATTAAATGCATAATTCTGATATATTTTCTCTCCTTGTGTGAATTTATGTGAATTTTGAATGAAATGTTAATGATATTTTCATTCTTCTTTGAACATTTGTTTGAATATATGTCTCCTTTTCTACTTTTATTCAAGCAATCAATTAAAATGCTTAAATGGGGTCATAAATTTACATTTATTTGCAATGGATTTGATAAGTAGTTATGTATCAGAAAGAGTGAGCTCCATGATGGAAAGTTATCATGAGGGTAGTCCATTCCATTAAATTCTAAGGTCATTTCTATGTTACTGGTTCTTGTGTATCTGACTCCATTTCCCAATGTGACAAGGCACTAGTCTATTCCTTAATGATTCACCTAAAGGGTTAATCAAATAATTGTTTAATGATTGACTCAAAGTCAGGATTTAAATTCACTTTAAAATTCATTAATTTTAACACATGTATGTGTCGATTATCATGAAGTATGTCTTTTTTTTTATGAATGGGTAAGCGATTTACTTAAAGACTAGCCAATCTTGTGGTAATTGTTGCATAATTATCCTTCACTCAAACTGATCTATGAAAATGATGTGTTCTATAAAGCATATTCCTAAATGAACACAATAGGAACACCCTCCTTGGCCCCACAGACTGTAAAGTGTAGAAGATCTCAGTATTTTACTAAATCTTGTTAGTTGGCCAGTCATTTCAGGGGTCTTAAACATAGTAATTGGCTATCCCTTAGAGATTCCTTAGGTGCACTAGAAAAAAACCAACAGAATGGCGACTCTACTGGGGATGCACTCAGATGTCTGGTTGCAAATTTCCTTGTCATAGAGTCATTCAGATATTACTGAATCAAGCCTTAAGAGTCATTACATAGATTCATATTATTTTCCATTTTGAATTTAGTATGTCTAAGCACCTTTGTTCAGATAATTGAGAAGTTCTTGAACCTAGAAATGATTTAGTTGTAGCGAAGATCAAAGGATTTGAGTGTGATTCTGCTATTGGAGAAGACCCAAAACTAGATTTACCCTTAAAATAACTTCATGCTCTTGAAGTTGATTCCTATTGGCAAGGAGGTGGCGACTTTGTACAAAGAACCAGTCCAATTGTGGAGAAGATTTCTAGATTTGTAGAATTTGCAGTCAAGAAGAAATGATAACAGGTGCTACAAATTTCTAGGTATTCTCATAAATCTAGAAAGTGGATTACTTTGTTTGAAAGAATTTTATGAGAAATGGTCAAGAATTCAGATCATAAGTGATTCCCTATTAGATGAATTTACATTAAGATAGGGAATAACAATAGTTCTTTTCATACTTCGTAAGTGCAAAGTTTGTAATTATCCGAGAAGTATGCCATTCTTTTGAGCCATACCTTTTAGAAGATTTCCCTATAAAGCATTCTGTGGATATGTAGGGTGAGGAACTTGTATCATTCCCTCAAAGGGATTTTATCATTGAAAGGCATATGTCATTGGTTTTTAATGGAATTGGAGGTTTCTCCAATCTGATTCCTAAAAATGTTAGGAAATATTTTCCCAAATTCACATGGAAAAGTTTAGAATCAACCTCTAAACATTTGCAAACATTCATGGATGTTATGGGGGATTATGAGGTGAATCATGAAGATGTTTTCATGAAGCTTTTTTTTCAATCCTTGAAGGATGATGCCAGGGATTGGTATTCATATTTTCCAGCAGGTTCCATATCTTCATGGAATCAGTTCATGACAAGCTTTGTTGAACAATTCAATGAAAGGGTAAATCCAAGTGTGGTAAGGAATTTTTTTATGGAAATCCATATAAGTGAAGGGGAGTTAGTCCCTATTTTCAACCTCTGATTTGCAAAGGAAATCAGGGAAATTCCATAAGATATAAGGTCAAGTGATGCATAATGTTTGATTGTATATCTAGGAGCATTTGACAAGAAGATGAGCTTCTTATTAAGAGACAAGGAGCCCACAACCTTGCACCAAGCATACCAAATTGCTATTGATATCAAGAAAAATTTGAGGTACTCAATGATGAGAGGACTTGTGATTGCTCGTAGTAATCCTAGCAATGTTCAAAATTTTGAACCAAGTAGATCAGAAGGTAAAAGGGTTTGTCAAGGAGGAGATCTCATAGATTTCATAACCACTTTACTCCTAAGAAATGTAGAGTGTGAGAAAGCATCAAATTCGCATCAACCAAGGATGAGAAGGTCCGATATAACCTTTTCTATTAAGAAATTACATGAAATAAGGAGACATGCAAATGAATCTCCATATGACTTATATTCAATATTCTTGGATATTTTGATGGAGATACCCAAGAGTTTCAGGCCTAGTGATTTAATGTGCATCAATTTGTTTTGTGAGGCATACATATCAGGATCAAGCCAATGGTTTGAGGATCAGAAGCCTCATGGCCTTGATCAAGTAATAGATTGGATAAATGTTGTGGAAAGCATTGAGCATGGTCATAAGCTCTTATCTGCCTCCCAAAGAAGACGTAATGGATGCCATGTTGAAGAAGATCAAAGGCTAAGAATTTCAAATCCAAGAGAAGAATCAAAATTAGAACAATTGGTTGTTGAATGTTGTCATTTATCTAGCCACCTAGAAGCAGATGCATGTAGCAGTGAAGAGGATGAAGAGACATAATGTGAAAACAAGGACCTGTGGTGCCTAATTATCTTCCTTGGGATGTCATAAGTCATGAGCAAACACAAGAAATGCAAGGTGAAACCTCACAAGTTGATTCAGCTAGTAGCCATCATGCATCAATCAATGAATGGAATACACTTGTTCTTAGTGATATGGTACAAATGAGGAGCCAAAATGAGGAGATTGAATTTGTGCAATCTATTGCTGACTATTATTCTTCATATGGAGTGGAGATGGAATACTTTGCTTGTAGTAGGGGGTATGTTAATAGCCTTTAAGGTATATGTTTCCTAGGCAGTGAGCAATTCTCCTCATGTGAAGAATTCTTGGAATATGGGTCAAGTATTGCAAACACAAATAATGAGGAGGATGTTGAAGTTGCCTCTCTTTGTTCCTTAAGTGATTGTACTGATTTTAAGTACACTGATAGTCTGAATTGTTGGCATCCTGATTTTAAAGATGATGAGATACATCCAATTAATGTATGGTAAAAAAATTTATTTGATGAAGATGACTTGGATAGTGAGGTTGCAAATGACAATCCCCATTGGTGTAGGAGCAATCCTCTTTTTTCAAGAAACCTCTAATGAGTATTTGACAAGTACTACCAATGGCTGTGTTGTGGATGGTCCATATAAAGATCAAAGTGATGCTAATGTAGGTAGTTTTTTCAATGAAGATGTCACTTCTAACTTGTTGAATTCCCAACTGCAAGGAGGGTGTGGAGATTTATATATCAATAAAGATATCTATCAACATGTGACTAAAAAAATGCTACTTGAGAAGTGTGTTTCATATTTCCTTGAACCTAAGTGTGATAATGGGTTGCATGGTGCAGAAGCTCATAAATGTGATGTCAGCCCTAGGTATAGTGTGGATATCCAAGAGGATGTGCATGGTCGTATTGATTCTCCTATAGTGAAGGGTTGTGTGCTTGAAAGACAACTGAAGTGTCAGTTACTCATGTTCCACAAGATGATTGCATAGATATTCCAACAACATTGTCTTGTATTGAGAAGAGGAATTACTTGATGATTCTATAGAATTTGCAAATATTGCAACATTTTTTCACCCATGTGAGGGGCAGTCCAAAGACAGGGGTAATCATGAAAATAATACAGGATAGTATGAAGTTGCAGTGGAGTTCTTTGCAGACACTCCTTATCTGATGGATTTTATTATGGAACTTCTTTCACCTCATGAGGTTAACACTGGTGGTAAGATGGTTGACAATAGACCTGGTCATGCTTTTTTTCTCGAATTCACTAATGACTGGCCTAGTTTGAACCAGAGTGTCTATGAGGATTTTAATTTTGATGGACAGATGGAGTATGATGGTACACTGCATGACAGTGTGGAGTATGAAGGATTCACCTTCTTGGTTTAGTTTGATGAGCTTGTAAATGAGAGGGACAAATGTGGCAGTGTTACTTCAAGTAAATTATAGGCAGTGTTGATCATGATGATGTTGATAACCTGGGATTACCTGATGCTCATGTAAACTTACTACAAGTAAGACAAGCCAAGGTCTTTGATAGAGGAAAGAATTTTCCCTAAATTTTAGGGGCACGGGGCCTCCACCTTGTGGAAATGATTCACAATGTATATTTTGTAAGTAGTGTACATATGTTGGTCTAGTTTGTTTGCTTCTTGTTGGGTCTACTTGCCTTGTCTAGGTGAGTTCTTTGGTTTTAGTCTTCTACCCTCATCTACTTCAATTGGAGATTTTGTCCTCACCATACCCGCTAGGGGTATGCATCCCCGAGCATGAGCCACTAATGGAGCTTCTAAAATTCTACAAAATTTTCTCATCTCGCCATGGGTTTTGTCTCCATTTTTAAACCCTTGTCCCCATGAATGAGTAGGGTTTTATTTGCAAAGGTATGCAAATGTTATAATCACATGTTGTCTTGCTCCATCAGTCACCAATCTCTTAAGTCATCTTTTAATCCATATTTTCCTATTGGTTTACCGACCCCTCTAGCTCAGAGCAACACTCATCAATTATTCCATCAACGTGAGCCTTTTCCCTAAGATGGGTCTTAAATTATCCCGGTGACTTAAACTTAAGTCATTCACCCTCAGCAGTCATGTCATCGTCGGCTTAACCAAATCCTTTTATTAAATGCTAACATTGTATGAAGTGCAAGTTTCGAGATTCGATGATCCAGGATAAGATCTTAGTCATACCCCACCAACTCACGGGTGGTAAGTGTTGGTGGGTTAAAAGCAGCAAGGATGGTGAAATAAGGATGTGTGTCCTTGTACGATAGTGGGACCCACTCCCCACTACCATGCCCACCATTTGACGCCTTCAACAAATGACCGAGATCAAATCCAAGGAATGATCTTCACCACTCCCCGTTGGCTTGCTGGGAGAAATTGAATGCCTATTAAGACTAGTGAGATCAGTGATATCTCGACATTTGTCCCAATCTATTCAGTCTGAGCGATGGGTGGAACCAGCTGACAGAAAGATTATCGTTCGAGATGGATGAATCTCATTGGCGAAGAACACATTAGCGAAGCACTGTTGGAATTCAAAGATGGTCAACCTAGTGCTGACCACTTGATTCACCATCCATGCGGAAGATCAACGACCTATATTCAAAGCTGATAAATAGCACATGAAATCCATTTTACTCTACAACTATCATGCATTAATGGCAAGATTTCTGCATGAGTGATAAAATTAATCTCCGTGTGTGTGAAGATTTAATTGTAGACAATCATGAAGTGCAATTTGTAGACTTTCATGCAATTGCAAATGAAACGGTGGTAACACCCATGCCAGTGGATTGCCCACTTCACGCATGTGCTTTTTCTCATCCAATATTGGTAATCGATAGCATTATCTCACTCAATAAATAGAGATGAATGAGTTTCTATTCTTGTCATAGTAGCTAAATAGAAAATTCCTCAGATGGATGCAGAGAACGAAGATAAAGAGTGTGCTTGTGATTGCAAAATGAGAAGGTCTAGCTCCACATCAATTCTATTGTGAAGATCTTATAGTCTTTACACTCAAAATCCTCGCAGTGAAGATCTCAGACATGAACAAAGCATGCATGAGGATACCAAGGAGCGAGAGCATTCACTAATGATGGTTAGGTGCGGTCACAAGCTAAAAAACTAGGTTGGGAGCTCAAAGGAGATAGAGATAAAAAGGGATCACGTTGCTGGGCCTTCCAGCAGAACTCAACAAAAGCTTCGATATGGCTGTGGTTCATTCGGTCGACAAAATTCTCCTATTGACCTAACTGACAGCCCATCACTAACCAAGACTAAGACTAACTCCAACTATCGCTAGTATTTGGTGACTTTGGGCCAAGCATTGTCATCTGAGGCAGGAGTATTGTCTATTCCTCCTCTGGTAGTTCAAACTCTGAGTGGAAGAGACATTGCTATGGATGACAGGGTCGAGGAGGGTGTTGACGTCTCTTCTCTGATCCTCTTTATTACTCGGAGCATCCATGTATACCCGAGTGTGTGTGTTGGAAAAGGGTCTACTAGTGTATGAAATGAAGGTGATGGTAAATTATTTTTTGTGTTGTTAAATGATGCATGGGTTGTCATTTGCTTCTCTTGCGTGTGTGGCATAATTTTGAAGTGTTGGAAGATGACAGTGTGTCCTCATGGCGTTGCAAGTTTTGGTTCTTTTGCTTGCTCAATGATGGAAGAAAATGTTGGCGGTACTTTGCTTCTTCTTCCTGGTAGTTGTGGTGATTTTGGCTTTTTCGTGTGTCTAATAGAATTTTCATGTGGGGATTTTCTAAGATGCAGTCGAAATGAAGAATGAAATGAAAACTCTATATTTGAACTGCATTTGAGTTGGTGGCCTATTCTACTCCCTTACCTTATAAAATGGAATTAAAAACTCATTTGCAGGGGGATGAAAAATTCTGGTTAGGTTTTGAGTTGGGTGTATATGGGTAGAACACTAGGAGTAGAAAAGAAGGAATAAAATAGATAACTTGTTTCGAGTTTTGGAAGAAGAGATGCAATTGTCTTAAATTGTTTTGGAGATATTACTGATAAATATGATTAAACACATAATTCTGATATATTTTCTCTCCTTGTGTGAATTTCTATTAATTTTGAATGAAATTTTAAAGATATTTTCATTCTTCTTTGAACATCTATTTGAATGTATGTCTCCTTTTTTGCTTTGATTCAAGCAATAAATTAAAATGCTTAAATGGGGTCATAAATTTACATTTATTTGCAAGGGATTTGATAAGAAGTTATGTATCAAAAAGAGTGAGCTCCAAGATGCAAATTTATCATGAGGGTAGTCCATTCCATTAAATTCTAAGGTCATTTATGTGTTACTGGTTCTTGAGTATGTGACTCCATTACCCAATGTGACAAGGCATTGGTCTATTCCTTAACGATTCACCTAAAGGGTTAATCAAAGAGTTGTTTAATAACTGACTCAAAGTCAAGATTTAAATTCACTTTAAAATTCATTAATCTTAACACATGTATGTGTCGATTATCATGAAGGATGTCTTTGTTTTGATGAATGGGTAAGAAATTTACTTAAAGACTGGCCAATCTTGGGGTAATTGTTGCATAATTATCCTTCACTCAAACTGATCTATGAAAATTATTTGTTCTATTAAGTATATTCCCAAATGAAAAAAATAGGAACACCCTCCTTGGACCCACAGAGCCTAAAGTGCAAAAGATCTTAGTCTTTGACTAAATATTGTTAGTTGGCCAATAATTTCAAGGGTCTTGAACATAGGAATTTTCTATCCCTTAGAGATTCCTTAGGTGCACTGGAAAAAATACCAACATAATCTACTCGCGATCACCTCATCCTCCTTCTCATTGCTTCTGGAAACATTTCCCTCAAACCCCTACACACAAATGTCACCCATAGGGGCATCTACTAGGAAAATTAGGGTAGGACCTTCTAGCAACCACCAATTAGCAAAGCCAATTGATATGCTAACAACATCAGTTGATAGGGCCTCTACTTGATCCTCGTCCAGGCCATTATCATTTTTAAGTGCAACATTGACAATAGTTGGACAAGGATGGTCCTCGACTCTTGCTACACTCTTATGTGATTATATGTACATCAGAATGGCTAGTGGGATGGCCTGCACTTGGTCAAAATATCATGTGACCTAGTGTATTAGTATTGCCAACAATATTGTTTGTTTGATCAGGAGTTAGTCCCACTACATCCTTTTGTAGTTGTCTCTTATCGAATGGCTACACCCCCATCCTCCTATATGGTCTCCACTAGATTTCATCACTCCTCAAGCCATCAAATATTTTTCTACAAAAAAGATCACCAAGCCACTAGTCATGCAATAATGGGTATGCATGTGCTCAAGGATCACCCTATGCTAGACCTTTGAGATATCCAGCTGTCCATGTGCATCTAATATGCTCAAACACCCACACCTATAAAAGTGTGTAGGAAGTGATGTTGTAGTACTCATAGTCTACATATCACTTGAGGTCATGATATAAAGAGCAAGCATGCTCCAAACCTAGGAGAAGACAATCATTTTCTCCTCCATCACTCTGATATAATGGATGATTCCCCCATGGAGGTGAGAGCCTTCCCCATCAATCATGACATGTAGTGGCACCATCATTACATGGCATAGAAGAGGCACTGAAATGTGACCCTGTTCCAACCACCACATGTATATGTGGTTGTAGTGTCCTCCAAAAATCACACGGGTGATGTAGTACTATTGGGAGATGAAATGATGAGGTGTCTATATCCCACCTCTCCATTAGCACCATCAACATCGACACATGGAAGTGAATCTTTGGTATGGTGTACACCCACCATAGCCCAAATCATTGCAGTAATGTGTAATAATTGGGTGTGCTCTCATGGATATGAATCCTTAGCAATGATAGAATTGTGTCATTGATATGCTCATGGATCTTAGGACACTCTTACAAAAATAAAAAGTACCATGTCAAACTACTCTATCTCCATTCTACATATTTACTCTACATCAACAAAAAAAATATATCTTTGTCTCTAAGACTACAATGTACCATGTAGATATCTGTGTGGCCTACTAGCATCTAAGGCCTGATTGGCCCATGATAGCACATAGGCAAGACACTAGGATGGCCGATGGACCTTAACACATCAACAAGATGCGAGCACATCTATAGGATGTCATTGTGTAGATTAGATGTCTGCATTGCTCACAAATTTTCTAATGCTAATAAATGTACACAAATGAAAGGCTAAGGGAAAAAATTCTTGTACCTCATCTAGTGGGTCATCCCTCTCCATTTCAATGTGTAGTTACTCAATCCTCAAAAGTTGGAAGTCTCGTTTGTGAGGGATTTTTTTGAAATCTCTATAGAAAATTCAATAAAATCTTCACTGTGAATAGTGAAAATGACCTTCCATCACATCGAGTATATATAGGCCAATTTTTTCCCTTTTTTGTGGAAAAATTAACCTCTCTAACCTTCCTATTTTCACTCACCTAGTTGGGGTAAAAATAGGAGGGGACATATACTCACTTCATAAATAATTTTCTTCTAATTCACCAAAAAAACCCTTAAGCATTCTTCTCACTGTGGTAGTTTCTTTCAATTTTGAAATTGGCCTATTTTTTAGTTTTACATAATTGAATTTCATGTTAGATGTTGTAGTTTCTCATGGAGCTCAAGTGCATGGGGGGTATCGTCATTATTTTCTTGCTTCACCTTTGCAGCCTCTATAATATCTTTTTTTACAAATTTGTCATATTTTCAAAATTAGCATTTATGCCTTCTTAGCTACTTTAGTGTAGCTAAATTTCTTCCCAAAACTTTAGATCACTAAAGTAAGGGGAAAATGTAGTGTCGTAAAATTGCACCCTATGGAAATTTGACACTTACGTATTCAGGCCTATCACATTTATGGAAAAAACCTATAAGTTAGAATTTCACGATTCTAACTTCATAGGCAACAATGATAAAGCACTAGAAACCTATAATAACCCATTCTAATTATTACATAATTATATTATTGCAAATGACATTATGAATATTTAATTTTAAAAGGACATAACTAAGTAGCTATTTTCAATCATAGCAACACATGTCTAAATAAAATGAGTCAAATATATATATTCAATTTCAATGTCAATTACAATATCCAAGTTGACTTGGCTCATAGGGCCACAAATTCAATACAATATACAAATTTTACATCAAGGTTACATCATAGACCATGATAATCATGAAAACATATAAGGTTTCCTCTTGACACTCACCTCCACTAGTGGATGAGAACATGGTTCAAGCACTTTACTGCCCAACCACGAAGCTTGTGCTTCCCTGGAATTCTTCCAACTTGAAGAATACTCAACCCTACATAGAAATTTTAGCAAGAGAACAATCTGCAAGGTGGAATTTGGTGTGTGCCCATACATCAACATGCGTCTCTATCTATGATTAGAAAAATACAAGATCTATGCTAGGAATGGCAAAGAGTGTTATCAGAAAGTCCATACACACATAATGGGCTAATTGCTTGGCCAAGCATAAAAAATTAAGTTGCAACAACAAACGATAAGTTTTGGATAAGAAAAAAACCTATACTCTTTGAACTCCATTTCAGTACTCGTCCCGGAAGGTAATTTTCAACAATACAATTATTCCATAGAAACTATCTACCCTCTAGCAGCATCTACCTTGAGGTTCTCTAGTCTACTTAGGTGTTGTTCTTCTATTCAAACAGGAGAATATTCTTAACACACATATCTACAGAAAAGTAATTTAGTCTACTTATTTCCTCAACTTAAATAAAACTAGAAAATTGATTCAAATGGAACTGATCAATACATTATCCATTTATTTCATATACATGACACATGATTACATTCAACAAAAATTAGTATTCATTTAAGAATGAATTTTATAAGTAATAAAAGAAGGTATGTCACAAGTATGTGTATGTACATAGACAAAGGTCTATGTCCATACATATATATGTGTTGACTTAAGATATTTATTTGTGCATACATTTTGAAATAAAAACCATTATATCAAATTGCTTCCATTCATAATAATGGTATAGATTGACATATCGTTTGTTAGAAATACAAATAAAAGAACTAAGAACATGTATGTTTGAACAATTTTCACATATTGATATGTTGTTTATAACAAAAAAAAGTTGTTTTTAGCAAAACAATGTCATTTGTAGTAGAAAAAATGTTGTTTGTAGCAAAAAAAATGTTGTTTTATAACAAAACGATGTTTGAAGAAAAATAAATATTGTTTATAACAAAACGATGTTGTTTGTAACAAAATAAATGGTGTTTATAACAAAACGATGCAGTTTTCAACAAAACAAATATTGTTTATAACAAAATGATTTTGTTTGTAGAAAAATAAATGTTGGTTATAACAAAACGATGTTGTTTGCAGCAAAAAAAAAAAATCTATAAAAATGATGTTGTTTGCAGCAAAAAAATGACGTTTATAACGAAACGATGTTTTTTGTAGTAAAACAAATATGGTTTACAGTAGTTTACAAAATACTATGTCAATATGTCCTATTATCAGTTCCAAGTTATCTGATTACCATGTGAAAAATTAATGTTCTATCATCTGATTATGCAATTAATTAAACAATATTAGTGTCCTTTTTGGGAAAATGATAAAATCGAATGACATGCTTGTCATTTCCAATCACATAGAAATTGGAAAAGTTATATCACTATTTTGGGTTAGAAGAGACCCGAGTTTTTAAGGGTGATTGTTATTGATTTAAATTTAAGCTACAATTGTTCTAAGAATGACTAATAGTCAAGAGACTATTTGGTTTTATTACCAACATTATCATTGGTTGAATCCTTGAAGATAGGTTGATTATCATCTACAAAGTTTGACAATCAGTTTATGAAATATTATCATAGTATTCATTTTAAGAATGATATGTGCATGAAATTGGACTGGTGAAATTGACATATGTGAGCATCACATGTATGCAAGGAAAATGGGGATCATTCTATTGAACAATTTAATTCATGTACAAATGGTATACTGTGATCGATCTTAAGGATCGATGCCCACATAATAGAATGGAAAGATGCATTTGTTCCTCCATCATTCGAGGAGAATGAGGCAACATGCTTAATTAACAATGACATAAATATATGTTCATTGTTTTGTAAATGATGTTAGCATCCATCACACCCATTTCGGGTGATATATCTATGCAGCCTAGCCAAGAGAAAGAACCACATATAATGAAAGAAAAATAATAGTAGAGATTTTATTGTTTTCCCTTCAAGGGAAATGATAATGATTTCAAAATCATTCAATACAAAATAATAAATTTTGAATATCAGAATCATTCAATTGACCATGAAATGGTTAACAACTTACATGCATATCATATCGATTGAGGTGATAACAATAAATCATACAAGATCAAAATAGGTTAAACTATCATGTCAATAGATGAAAATGTGAAGGTATGGTGCATACACATGTTGGTCGATGAGGCCTTTTCCATATAAATCAAGAAAATATTTGATTAAAAAAAAAGCCCTGGTTCTAAGCAATTAATGACTTGCAACAAATGGGCATCTTAGGTTTTGACAACAAGGTCGATCGAAATAGACATAATGGAAAGAAAAAGAAAGTTTTTGAGTGGTTTGAAATGAAAATCATACTTATTCAACATCAAAGCAATGATTTACCTTTGTTCTTGGCTTCTTGCCTCTTTCCTACTTTTTCCCAATGAGTTGATGCATTAGTTTTTCCCTTTTCCTAATTTCTTGATGTCATTACTAGACCTCTACTGAATCTTCCCAAGTATTTTTTTCTGTTTCTAAAATGGAAAAATGCACGTTTTACTTACCTATTCGCAGCATTATGGGGCCGTTTCATTCATAATTAACATTAATTCGGTTGCCCCACTATTCAAATTTCAATATCATGCCATGATCGAATGCAAACCACTATGCTAAGTTATCATATATTTTTCTCTTTTCATTTATTATCAAAATTTAACAATGTATCATTTGATGAATTCGAAGTCATATTCAATTTCAAAGAGCTCTCTTATATATGTGTGTGTGTGTGTGTGTGTGTGTGTGTGTGTGTGTGTGTGTGTGTGTGTGTGTGTGCTTACATATATATATTTATATATATAAACATATATATTCTTTTATTTATCACTATTTTATGTTTATAACAATGTAGTGTGGAATCACCTTCAAGGAAAGAAATATTTTTTTTGTTATTATTTGAATATTAGCTTCCAAAAGAAGTAATGTTCTTATCCTTCAAGCATCCCTTTTTATTACATTCAAATATTTTTTAAAGATGTTACCATTCTCTTTCAAATTCGAAAACATATGATTCAAATAAACAATTTGAGTAAGAAGTCACATATATAAAATTCCATAAGCTTTTTTTTTTTTAAATTGAATTATTTTGAATCAAGTTAGTAATTTCTCCTATTATGAAATTTCAAATGCAAACATCATGTTGTTTGTGGTGTGTGCACCCAGATTCCATGACACTTATAGTTTGATCCAGCTAAATGATCCTACTTCAACCGTGTTCTTGTCCTTCAACCTATTATCCTGCAATTTCACATACTTGCACTTACACTATTCATTAGTAATGTTCAATCATGATAAATTATAAGATAGTTCAAAAGATCACATAGTCAACGATGGTCAACTTTTTCAAACTTTTCAAAAATATTAAAATTTTCATTCAACATATTGAATTTCCTCAATATTTCAATTTATCATACTATAATTTAAATGTAATAAAAATAGGGTTATGAAATCCTTCCCCTCTTGGAAGAGACATCATATCAATGTCTATTTAATCAAAATTTAACCATATATGTATATTTCAATTATCATATCATACTGTTCCAAGCCAAAACATTATAATATTCAATCCAAAAAAATTCAAACAAAATTATGAAGTCTCTTTCTAAGAAAACAAATGTGGGAAGGAGCATTCTACTTCTTTCACATCCTCCCAAGTAGCATTGTTTTCTAAATACTGGTCCCATTGAACCTTAAACTGAGCAATATATTTTCTCCACAACTTAACGTTGCATCTATCCAAGATTCTAATGGACTCCACTAGCACCACTCCTGGGTCCTATACCTACAAGGATTGCCAATCAAGCACATGAGCTACATCAGGATGATAGGGCTTAAGCAAAGAAGCATGAAACAAATTATGAAGTTGAGCCAAAGTAAGTGGTAGAGAAATTATATAAGCAACTAGATTGATCACTTACAAGACTTCAAATAGACCCACATATCTCAGGGCCAAATTGAAAGAATTTCCAAAGGCAATGGAACATTTATGAGGCCTAAATCTTAAGAAGACTTTATCCCCTGTCACAAATTGTCTAAGAGTTCTATTCTTGTTGGCATAACTCTTTTTTTGGTTTGTCACCTCCTTCAGTGTGATCTTAATGACTCTCATTGTTTCTTCAGTCTCCTTAAGAATCTCAGGTCTTACTATTATCTTGTCCTCCAATCTATCCCAATTGATGGGTATTCAACACTTCCACCCGTAAAGAGCTTTGAATGGTGTCATACCTAGATATGTGTGATAAGAGTTATTGTAAGAAAAATCTACAAATGGTAGGTATTATTCCAACTTATATTGTGTTGAACGGGACAACTGAGAAGGGGGTGAATCATTTTTCATAGATTTAACCTTTTAATTCAATCACTGGAACTAATTCTTAACATTGCTTAAATGATTAATCATCAATTGCCAATGTAGAAACTTAAATCCAACACATAAGCACAATAACACTAGATTTATGTGGAAAACCCAGTAATGTAAAACCCACGGTAAGGATTAACTCACACTATAGAGAATATTAAAACCGATTACAAGAGGCTCACTACCTGAGAGACAAGGCTCACTGCCAAAAAAAGGACTCACTGTCCAACATAGCTATCAACCCAAAGGGCTCATTGCCACAAAGATACAAAGAAGACAAAGAAGATTTGTTACAGAGAAAATAAAATATCAACGCAGCAAAGGGATTCCACCATAATCACTTACAGACATGCATGAATGATAGAGTTCACCTTCTGCTCACTACATCCAGAAACTCACCATTTAGGCTTTACACTAATCTGCCACACTCACATCACACACACTCACTAGATATCATCATTGTCGCACCAATCTGACCTTTTTTTTCAATTACCTTTCTTCTTCTCTCTTGTATGTTTTTCACCACTAACTTATCCCTTATTTATGTTATCTTCAACTTTGAAACATATCCAAAGTTGTTCGTCCAATTTCAATTTCAAATTAGGTTGGCACCAAAACATCCTAGGGTGAAATTAGAATGAGGGTAACCCAAGCACATGCTTCATAGGGACCCAAATAGATTCAACACACTTCATCAACTTTGAAAGTAGTGTTCAACACAATGTCAGATAAACCAATGTAAAACACATAGAACCATTTAGCACAAACTTTCTAGATGCTTAAATTATCTTCAACACAATCAAGGCAACTCAACTCTAGAACTATAAGTCATAAGACTTCATTAAAAAGAAATCTAGGCCAACAACATTTCTCTTGGATCTCAACCAAAAACATATAAAACCACAATTCACAATTGGTGAACATAATTCACACTATACAATGAATCAACATCTAAAAATCTAGACATAGCATCTTCCAACAACCATGATCAATATATCTAAACCACACAAACATAGGAACAAATCCGAAGAAAAAATCAAAGCAACCACTCAACACCTGCAACATATTTGCATTACAATTTTCTCAATATCCTTGACATATACATCCAACAACAACCAATTGATAACTAGTTGATTAGTTGACATCAATGACAACACATTCAATCTTTCCATTCTTGCAATAATATCCCCCTTTGTCATTGATGGAAACACATGATGTGAAAAAACATCAAAGACAACATAATAGCTTTGAATATACTTCTCAATATTTATCTTTCTATTTCTCCCCCTTAGTAGATAAAATTTTATATTCTTCCTCTTTTTCTTCACATTCTTTCCCTCCTTTTTCTTTTCTTTTTATTGTTTTTTTCCCATGCTTTCTCTCTTCCTTTGACATCAATGGCAAAGGAAAAATATATTTTACATTGATTTCTCCTTTGAATTGAAAAAAAAAATAATACTCATAATGAAAACACCTAACACTACCTGCTCCCCCTGAGAGGTACCAACCAAAACATTAGTCCAAAAGAAAGATAGACCCATAGATCCACTGGACTGATGCATCTCCATATGCATCTATTTCAAGAATGGAGGGGAAATGACCCCTAACTTCTCTTGGAGATACTCAAAAGTATCTTTAGGAAGATCCTTTGTGAAAATATTAGCCACCTCATCCTTCGTTGATCATACTCAAGCTTTACTTCATTCTTTGTGACCTCTCTCTAGAAATGATATCTGATAGATATATGCTTCGTCCTCGAGTGCATCACAGTATTCTTTGAAATGTTAATTGTACTTGTATTATCACAAAAAATAGATATAGGATCATCATACACTACTGTGATATCTTTCAATTTCTATTTCATCCATAGAACTTGTGTACAAAATGATGTAGTAGCAATATATTCAGCTTCAACAGTTGACATGGAGACTGAATCTTTCTTTTTTCTCAACCATGCCACTAATCTACATCAAAGAAAGAATACATCACCACTTTTACTCTTTTGGTCATCTACACATCTAGCCCAATCTGCATCTATATAGGCACTAAGTGTAATTTCAGTTCTATAGAATACCATAATCCATAATTTGAAGTGCCATTCAAATATCTGAAAATTCTTTTAATAGCGGCAACACATGTTTCCTTAGAATCTTCTTTAAAATCTAGCCACAAGATAGACATCATGTATGATATATGGTTTAGTAGCAGTCAAATATAATAATCCACCAATCATAGATCTATACTTGCTCTGATCAACCTTAGGTGAATCATCATCTTTACTCAATTTGTAACCAGTCACGATAGGAGTACTTACTGGTTTGGAACCATCCATCCCAAAATTCTTCAACATTTCTCTCACATACTTAGACTGTAAATGAAAAATTCTTTTCTCTATTTGATTAATATGTAACCCAAGAAAAAAATTCATCTCTCCAAACATAGACATTTCAAATTCTTTTTGCATCTCTTACATGAACATCTTCAACATATTTTCATTTCCTTCAAAGATAATGTCATCAACCTACACAACTACAATCAAGATTGTCATTTTCAATCTTAAAATATAGATTACTATCCACCATACCTTTGTTGAAACCTTGTTGAATCAAGTACCTATCCAACCTTGCATACCAAGCTCTAGGAGCTTGCTTCAATCCATATAAATATTTCTTTAATTTGCACACCATATCATGTTGATCTGTCAACTAAAATCCTTCTAATTGTTCCATGTAGACTTCTAGCTCACCATTCAAAAATGTTGACTTGACATCCATTTGACAGAATTTAAAATATTTATGAGTAAAAAAATCTAAGAACATCCTTATATCTTCCATTCTTGCTACTAGAGAAAAGGTTTCTTGAAAAACTATCCCTTCTACTTGTGAGTAACCTTTACACACAAGCCTTTATTTTTTTCTAACAACTTCTCCATTCTCATTCAATTTATTTATGAACACCCACTTCGATCCAATAATTTTTTTATCTATTGATCTTAGGACCAATTCCCAATTTTGATTCTTCTCAATCCACATAAGTTCTTGGATGGCTTCCATCCAATGTTCATCTTTACAAGCTTCACTCACTATTTTTATTTCAATCTCAGAAAGTAAACACAGATTCACTTCAGGAGCATCTTTGCTTCTAGTTAATACACCTTTTCTCTTGTCACCAATAATATAACTTTTCTAATGATTCTTCTATGCATATCTAGGTGTCTTAGGGGGCATCACTGGAACATCTTCTCTTTCATTTGGTTCATCCTGCTTCTCTTGATCATCCTCTTCGTGTTCTTCAATCTCTTCTATTCTTACACAATCAGGTTCATCATATACATATCCATCAATGCCAATAGAATTCTTTATTGTCTCATCAACCTTGACATTCACACTCTCTACAATATTTCTTAATATTTTATTGAAACATTTGTATGCCTTGCTATTAGTAGAATATCCAAGAAAAATGCCTTCATCACTTCTTGCATCAAACTTTCTGAAAGTTTCTTCATCTCCTCTGATATAATATTTTCATTTGAATACAATGAAATACTTAACAATAGGAATTCTTCCATGTCATAGCCAACTATAATTAATCTATGTCACAAAGCATCGTCCATCAACACCCTTAAGTTGATAGATATTTCCTTCATATTTCTTTCTTGTAGCAATCAATGTTCTGAATCTCACATCTCTCAACCTTGAACACAATATCATATCCCTTACTACACATTTGACCAACACTCAAGAGATTATGCCTTAAACCATTAACATAGTATACATCATCAATATGATGCTTTCCATCAAAACTTATTGAACCTATCCCACAAAATTTAGCACCTGTATCATCTCCAAACATAACCAAGCCTCCATATTTTTCAAGCTTAAAAATCTTACTAGCATTCTCATTCACATAATATGCTTTGTTAATCTTTTTTCCTTTCTTTTCTTTCTCATATCTTTTTTATTCTTTTTAGCTCTTTTTGGGCATTTTGTAGCATAATGACCTATTTCTCCACAACTAAAGCACTTAAAAGGTAACCTATATTCATACTTCCCAGAGCATTTCCTCATTCTTCTTACAAATTTAGCTTCTATTTCATCAAAGTATTCTTCATCTGAATCTTTAGCTTTTGTATCCTTAAAAGCAATCTTTGATTTGCATCCATTCCTTAGATTCAACTTCCTCATCTCATAAGATGTAAAAGTTCCCAACAACATATCCTTAGTATAGGTTTTATAATCTATACTTCGTTCAATAGCACACACCTTCTCACTATAAGCATCAGAGAGATTTCTAAGAATCTTCTTTGTAGTCCTAGTTTCATCTATAGTAGAGCCAATTCCTCGCATTCCAACCACTATCTCATCCAATATCTTTACATAAGCTTTAACATTCTCATCTTCAGACATATGTAGAATGTAACTTCACCGTAACCCCAAAGGACAACAACACAATAATTACCGCACAATTTTTTTTTTAAATAATAATAACATACATGTAAACATATTAAGTCATAACATGAATTTCATTTAAGTAAATTCATTAACACATACATCCCTTGGGGTACACGAGGAGTCATTACGCGACTTAGATCCATACAACAACCATAAAGAATAAAATCTAAAGATATAAAGGTAAGCATTAACAAATATAACACATACATGATGATCAATGATAAGAAACCATCTAAATACGCAAATACATCATATGCATGATCATCCTAACACATTGAATAACAACTGTCATAGCCAATATCCACACCAAGTTTAACATTTCATTACAGTACAATGTTCAAGAAGTACAATGATGTAAAAGTGTTTCCAAACATAAATGGAAACCATACACAATATAACATGATACAAATAAACAGATGAATACAAAGTATCATAACTAGCTCCAAGACAAATACAACTCTGGAGTCACCGCAACAGCACCAATCCACACCTCTCAATCCTCGACTGGGGACCCAATGGGGTGCTTGGCACGTTCCACCCGACCATGTGAGTCCGAAGACCCACCCCCCGTGCTAGGAGCTAACAAGAAAGAGACCTCAACCAAGAACATCCAAACATGGAACCACAAGACTCAACAACATACAAAAGTATCATAAAACTCAAGGATTACAATTACATAATCAACCACATCCAAGAGTCAACATAATAACTTAAAGTCATAAGTCTCATCACCTAAATCAAAGCAATAGCCAGTAAACAAGGAACCAAAGGAAGATCATAAAACACTTCCAAATCAAGCTGAATTAATAAACATATCACAATTCTGAATCGCAATGATACAATACAATAACATCATATCACAGTACCATAAGAGTACAAGGTCAAAACCCAAACATCCACAAGATTTATACAAGACCACAGAATACACCATAGATAAAATAGGGTAAAATCATAAATCATTTCAAACAATTATGTTTCATCAATTCAAGACAAAGGACCACTTCCAGAGGATTTCCAAAGAAGCAACATAATAAGGAGTGTTAGAGGAGAGTGTCATCGCATGGCTTAACATGGATTCTCCAGACTACCACTATCGCAAGGTGCCGCCTCCGTCTACTGACGAATTATCCAGACAATCCGAGCGCTAGGAGCCGCCTCCATCTATGGTTATCCAGACTACCTATCTCAAGGCGCCGCTCCATAGGGTTGCTCATGCGGAATCGTTACCCTTCGCGAAGACAAGGCAACGAACATGCCAACCACGGCCTTCTCAATCCCCTTTAGCCTGTGATAGCACTAAAGGCGGATGAGGCATCAATTATCTTTTTAATGTGATTCTACCCACCCCCTAATTAATTATTTAAATTATCACTTATTAATTTCACTCTAACGAGGGCTATCCTGGCGCCCCTTTGTGCGCCGACCACCCACTTAGAGCCACTCTCACTCTAGACACTCAAAACATAAAAAACCAAATCCAAGGGTTGTACAACATAACAAGTACATTATATCACAACAGAGCAGCATGCAAGGCATTACCCATCTTGCCATAAATACATAATCAAAATCTCCATGATTCATGTACAACCCTTTTAAATTCCAAAAATCAAGGCACTTGCCACATCAAGGCACATAGAGAGAGAACATTGACCAACCATAAAAACAAGCCTCTGGAAGATTCTCAAAAAGTTACACTAGGGTATCCCCATCAAAGAACTGACAGCAATAATTGCAAGACCTCAAAGAACTATTTCCAATATAAATATAATGAGCAAATACACCAAAATAAGATCAAAAACTCCACTCAACAACACCAACAACTTCGATACGAACTAAATCGAGAATCCAAGGGAAACCTCTATTTTCTCCTCTTGGAATACCCATAATTCAAAGAACTTTTCAATTTGACTCATCAAGTAGAACCATCAATCATGACAAAGTTAACATTAACCAATTTGCCACTTAGGTAAAGAACAAAAGAACACATACTGGTTCCCAATGAATAGCAACATAAATAAAATGAGAGAAAAACTCCAACTCAAAAATCAACTTAGGAAAAGTCACATTGAAAGAATCCATAAAACCACACATTCTAATAATATATCCATTCATTCAATAAGAAGTAACTTGAAACATTCTAAAAAGAACATTATTTTAATGATCAATCATTTCCATTATTTAAGGACAACACAATATTGCGAAGTGAAGATAAAATCTAATGGTTTAAGCCATAAGACACTATTCACAAGTATACTCTCCCAAACACAAATATATTCCAATTTACACATTATAACAACAAGCTCCCTTCGAAGATCAACCCACTCAAACAAACAATTTGATCATGATATCAATCACAAGTATTTTCTAGAACTATTATTATAGAAAACCCACAAATCAACTATTAAAATAATATGAGGGAAATTGACTTAGAAGAGATCATCTAATTTTATTCATTTACATAAACCCTTTGTTTAACTAAATATAATTAATCAAAACATTTATCGAATCTACAATCATTCACTAGCCTTTATTGTAATACCCAACTATTTAAAGTTTTCAAATTTATTTACTTCCATTTATCTTATAAATCAATTCTCCCACCTAAACAAAAATAATCCTTATCGCCAATATTATCTACATACATCAACAACATACAAAACTCTACTTTTCATTATTTCTAAGTTAACTATTCCACTTGAAACTAATCAAATTGAGAATAAACTAATCTATCAATGTTACCCAAATTATCAAAATTAACATAAGGAAACTCTCTCTCTAATTACTTTACTAACCTACTCAATAACATAACACATAACTTAACTACCTAATAAATCTAATTTTCTAACTCCTATAAATAAATCTTTTTCTGAATAAAAACACATTAATTACAAAGTCTTAAAGATTAATCCCATATCTTATAAGCATCCCACTAAAGAATCATTACTAAAGAATCTCTATAAAACATAATTTCCAATTAACCAAATATTAATAAGTCCTTTGCTTAACATGTGTGTATAATTCATCTTAAATTAAATCTCTTATTAAAATAAACCTTATATGATGAGTTAAACAAAAAAAAGGAATACATTTAAGGGAAAAGTATCCTATAGTATGATTCTTAGGATGTTCATAACTAGAATTTCAAGAATGCTCAGGGTCAAAAGATAACCTAAGTCTCCCATATCCTCATATGTTTAATACTACTATTTGTTCAGTATTGAATTGAATCTCTCACTTGTAATTTATGCAACTAACCCTTACTTTCCTTTTTAGTCATAAACATAATACACATATAATTATAATATTTTCCACACCGTTGTTTCCATATTCCCTTAAACAATCTAAATCAATGTAATTACTCTTCCCTTTTATTTATTCATTATTTCAACTTTGCTAACCATAAGTTTTCTAATAAATAAAAGACAAAGTCCATGCAAATACCTATAACTTATTTCTAAAAGTTACTTTACGTATATATCCCCTCAACAAATATCCAATCTATTCAAATTATAAGTTTTTTTTTAATATTGAACTCACTCCCATGCAACTCATTTACCTATTAAAACAAATAACTTTCATATGTTTCTATTGTATTTATTTTATGAATCTGTCGAAGATAACTCTTCCTCTATTAAACATTCTAGTTTATGGACCAGCTTAACTAATTAATCACCTAAAATAAAATTACACTTTTACTTAACTCACTATCTTACAGAACGTTCTAACACTCAATTCATATTTTACTTTTACACCACCATAAAATCATAAACCAATTGCTAAATATGATCAATTTCCTTTTTATGAGAGATGGTTAATAATTTAAATAAAAATGACTTTAAAAATAAATAAATAAATAAAATAAAGTAATCTTGGCTGTAATTTTCATTTTAATAAACATACCCTAAAACACCATCCAAAACCTTATTTCCAGGCTGCAGTTACGCCAAATTAGAGAAGTGAAAGATTTTTACTAGCGAGGAGGAGATTGGAGGGGCAAAAAACTTGCTAGAGGTTATAGTTGATAAACACAGCAAATACACTGGGAGACATGTATGCAGAATGAGGGAACAAAATGCCTCTAAGAAATGTGATCTCAAAGAATATTATGGTTGCAGGATATGCACTAAACGAATTTAGTAAAACGGCTTCAAAAGAAACTGATAAATACAGATTTTATGGATTACTGAAATAGCTTTAAAAACTTTCAAGAAAAGAGCAATTGGCAGGTATAAAGCCAGATTTTATAATCTTTATCAGCATCCTCACTGCCTGCGCCAAGAATTGGGAGGTATGGAACAAGGTATGGACATACATCTAGGCATTAAGGATGAAGGTCATTTAGCGAATTTTGCAGTTGTAGCCGCGCTGGAAGAAATGTAAAAAGAGAAGCACATGAACTGAAAGTCCAAGCATGGGAAACCAAAGAACTATCAAATGTAAACCGCCGCTTAACTTCTTTCCACGTTTGTTGCAAGAGAAATTGTTTTGAGAGATGTGAACCATTTCCATCAATTTACAACTTTGATATTTCAGAGAAGAATACTGATGATGAAAAATGAAACAATCTGAAGAATATTCTTGCATAATAGAATTGTGCACCACTAAGACAAGTTACCAATGAAACCAGAGAAATTATTTTATTTACTACACTTTTGCAAGTCTAACGTTGCAGCTGCGATGGTTTTGCCACTAGTTTCAGGGAGATTTTATAAATTTAGATTACCAGACTATGAGAAGGAGCTCATCTAAGCACTGTATCCAATAACATCAATTTCTCTCAGCTTCGACTAAATGGAGGTAACTGGCAAGGGCTTGAAATAATGCGTAGACCAAGAGAATTAAATAATCTGCTCATTGGTCCTCAATTTCCTCACTTGAACAATCTGCTCATTGACGGCATCAGAGAAGACACACGAACCAAGATTCCTCCAAGTTTGAGATGGTTAAGGTTGCAAAAATGTGAGAAGCCATTTATTTTAGAAAGTGAATTTTAGAATTTGGAAATATCGCCATCTAATTGCATTATTATCAAATCTTCACGTGTTATTTTCATGACAGCAGGTAAAAAGACAGGTGAGGTGCAAATACAAAACTTAAGAGGCAGGAAAATCAATGTACAATATTTCTGTTTGCTGGTGAGTTACCAGGGATGCGCTCAAGTTTAAAGTTTGGAAATTAACCTTCACCAAAATTGATAACATTTATTTTCAAGTGCAGCAACTGCGATAGATTACCAGGAGAATCAAGCTGGTTATTTAAACCTTTAAACTTCCTATTAGGCCCTAACGCGGGTTTGGGAACAGGGTATGATCATCCATAAAAGCATAGCAAATTTGGAACCAAGGTGAATCCGTCAGCAAGACGAAAAGATCAGGGAGATATGAGCCATTTCCATTTTAAAGGCGATTTCATGAACACTAACAGCGTTTGTTTAAAGACAACTCATCAATATTAAATCCAATATCTAGTGTGAAGAAAAACAAATCGAATACCATGCTTGTCATAAAAGAAAAAACATCAATATATTTATATATCCAATATTGAATAAAAATCAGCTTCAAAGGAGATCTCAGCTATTCAATACCAAAACTAGGCACAGGGAATCAACACATAATGATAAGTAATACTTATCTCAATTCGCTCCCAAAATGGGTTGATTGCAAGCCTATCTAGATGAAGATGGTGTACAATGAGGCAATGGCTGTAGACATTCTGAAAACCCTCTTGTGTGAGAAATT
>VDFB02393131.1:0-49005 GCA_007258455.2 Sequoia sempervirens | reverse complement strand
GGTGTTCATGTGTTGCGTGTTTCTGTGTTCTGTTAATGCTCTTACTTATTTTTACTATTATATGCATTAGAGTATTTGGATGGTATTTGTTCAATAAGTTTAAGAAGATACTGTTTCACCCCCACCCCTCTTAGTATCTTGGGTATTCAACACTCTAGGCGTCCCACTTCATAGAGGAATAAATTATTAATAAAGCTCTTTAAAAGAAACTTAAGTTGCACGGCCTAGGCCCAAGGTACTTTTTGAATGACCACTCACCCCCTCAACTTAAGTTCATAAAATAACTTTATAAAACAACTTAAGTGACTGAATAAAACAATTATTAAATACAACAATCTTAGGCTCTCCAAACCAAATAAGAAGAATAATACTATTGCATACATACTGGCCTGGGACCAACTCCCCAAAAAGACTTACTATAAATAGCACTACTAAAAATAGTAAGTGTACACCAAATGCCAAACTAAGCAAAACTGAAGACCACTGAAGAATACTGTGACCAACTGAAAATAGCAGGCATCATAAACCGATCACTACTATAAATAAAAATCCCTACGAAAACGAAGACTGAACTCCAATGCTGGTTATTAAGTCCCCTAACCACATCAACTAGCCTACGGGAACTCTAGAATAGGCTAATTGAACACTACACTACTCAAGAGCGAGAAGGAGACATTACAACCCGCCATTGCCAAGATTGCTTTCCCTCAAGCAATCGCAACTCAGGATGCCGCAATATCTACTCACTCTTCCAAGTAGCATCCTCCACTGGCAAATTCTTCCACTTAATCAAATACTCCTTGACCACCCTTCTTCGCAATGTACGCTCTCTAACCTCCAATATAGCCTCAGGGATCAAAATCAACTTGCCTTCCTCATCCAAAGGAGGCAACTCTGTAGAAGGAATCACATTCCGACTAAGTGTCTTCTTAAGGCAAGAAACATGAAAGACATTATGCACCTTGTTGTTCTCGAGTAGCTCCAGCTCATAGGCCACCTCTCCAATCCCCCTGATAACTCTAAAAGGACCATAAAACCAAGGCTTAAGCTTTTTTGACCCACTCTTCTTGAGAGTGGATTGCCTATAGGGTTGCAACCGCAAATAAACCATGTCTCCAACCTCAAAAACATGCTCAACGCGGTGTTGATCAGCATATAGTTTTTCCTAATTCTGAGCATGATGTATATTCTCTCTCAGAGACCTCATGATGACTTGACTCTCCTTAAGATCTCTGGCTCTAGGAACTCTGCAATCTCCAAAAAATAAATCAACAAACCTGGGAGCTTCGTAACCATATAATACCATAAATGGAGACATCCGAATAGACATATGGAAGGTAGAGTTATAACAATACTCTCCTAGGTGCAACCACTTAACCCACGCCTTCTACTGTCTTGAAACATAGTTGCGTAGGTAACCTTCCACACACTTGTTTACCACTTTAGTTTGCCCATCAACCTAAAGGTGGTAACTAGTGTTAGGGGTCAGCTCTATACCACATAATCTGAATTACTCCTGCCAAAACAAACTCATAAACTTGCTATCCATATCACTAATGATGGTCTTGGGTGTCCCGTGAAGCCTGAATACCTCCTTGAAAAATAAATCTGCCACTTGCACTACTATAAACCCTGCTAATATGGCATAAAAGTGAGCAAATTTAGTCAATCTATTCACTACCACATAAATACTATCCTTCCCCTACACCTTTGGAAGCCCTATGATGAAATCCATTGATATGATTTCCCATTTCGAAGTAGGAATGGGAAGGGGCTGCAATAAACCAGAAGGATAAGTATGCTCATTTTTGTTTTGTTGGCATACTTGACACTCACAGATGTGCTTAAGTATGTCATCTTTCATCCCTTTCCATGAGAATCTCTCACGGATCTGCCTGTATGTCTTATAATATCCTGGATGACCAGCCATTGGAATGTCATTGATGGAAAGCCTTAAATATGTGCTCTCTCACCTTAGAATTAGGAGTCAACCATATTCTATCCTTATAATAAATGAGGCCATCCTTCACCTGGTATCTATCATCATGTAAAGACCCATTAAGTATGTTGTTTGCTAGTGCATTTTTAGCATAATCAGCCTCTACCTTTTCCTTCCAATCTATTGCTATGACTGAAATGGAGTTCAAATGTGGTCTTCTGGACAAAGGATTATTCAATGTCAAAGTCATATCCCTGAAGTTTACTCACCAATTTCTACTGCCTCTCATTAAGATCCCTCTGATTAAGAAAATACTTATGGCCATTATGATCCGTTTTCACTAGAAATCTATCCCCAACACGGTATTGTCTAAACTTGGCAAGAGCATGCATGATCGCCAACATCTCCTTGTCATAAATAGAGTAGGATCTCTCACCTCCTCTCAACTTCTTGCTCTCAAAAGCTATAGGGTGTTTATTCTACAAGAGGACTGCACCTATGCCTTCATCTGAGGCATCACACTCAAGCTCGAAAGGCTTGGAGAAGTTTGGAATAGCTAAGACTGGGCACATGCTCATCAACTACTTGAATCTATCAAAATTTTGTTGCGCTGATTCAAACCATTCAAATGCCCCTTTTTTGGTTAAATCAATAAGTGGGGCAGCCAACTGTGAAAATCCCTTGACAAACCTTCTATAGAAACCACAAAGCTCGAAAAATCCCTTCAACTATGTAAGGTTTGTAGGTGGAGGCCAATCAAAAATAGCCTTGATCTATTTAGGATCAACACTAACTCCATTTGAGCTGATAATGTGCCCAAGATACAACAATTTTGTCATGCCAAATTCACACTTGGACTCCTTGGCAAACAAAGATTCACTCTCCAAAATACTCAACACCGCATCTAAGTGTCTCAAGTGCTCCTCCCATGATTTGTTGTAAATAAGAATATCATCAAAAAATATCAAGACAAACTTAAGCAACTGCTATTTGAAAACTCTGTTCATGCAAGACTGAAATGTAGCAGGGGCGTTAGTCAATCCGAAGGGCATAACAAGGAACTTAAAATGTCCATAGTGGCATCTAAACGTTGTTTTCTCAATGTCCTCTCTAACTCTGATTTGGTGGTTCCCGACATCAAGTCTATTTTAGAAAAATAGACTGCTCCATGTAGCTCATCAATGAGCTCATCAATCTGTGGGATGGGATATCTATTTTTAATAGTCTTCTTATTGAGTGCCCTGTAATCTATGCACATGCGCATAGTCCCATCCTTCTTCTTCACTAGCACCACTGAAGAAGCAACTGGACTCTTACTCAACCTAATATGCCCCATGTCCAAAAGCTCCTTGATTTCCTTTTCTATCTTGTCCTTGTGTCTCTTACGATGCCTGTATGGTGTAGTGATAACTAGATTAGTACCCTCCTCTAACTCAATGATGTGCTCTATACCTCTATTAGGTGACCTCTCAGGAGGTATACTGCCAAAAACCTTGCTTTGCTTAGTAAGCGAAGCCTGTATGTTGGGTGTATATGAACGTTTCTCCTCCTCTGTAACTGGGGCATGACTATACACTCCGCTGCCCACTCCACCTAGTCATGTCTGAAAAGCCTCTCCATACACTTGTAAGAGATAACACAAGGTCCTCCATTTGATATCCCTCTCAATAGCACATTTTTACCCTCTAATTTGAACTTCAGCTCTAAGGTCTGAAAATTGAGAGTGATCTCTCCTAGGGAATGCAACAACTAAATGCCCATCACTACATTTGTGTCCCCAATTCCAACCACATAGAAATCATCCTTGAACTCATGGTTACCCAACTAGATGCAAAGTTGTGGAATTATCTAAGTGCAGTTAATGGTGAAACAGTCTGCAACCATCACTCTAAACCCATCAACCTCCTATGTCTGGAGTCCCCTACGTGCTACAAGTCCCTCATCAATAAAATTATGTGTAACTCCTGAGTCAATCAATGCTATCATTCACTACCCCTTAAGGACTCCCCTAATGCGTAAGGATTCATTCTTCTAAAAGCTATATAGTTGGGCAAGCTTACACTCCTTTGCCTCCCCCTTTTCTATCACTTCTTGAGGCTCTTCTTCCTCCTTTTCATCAAAATCATATTGCTGGTCTGAACTTTCTGAGCCACTTTCCTCTACTGAATAGTATTCTTTGTGATGTATTTTACCCCCTTTAGCACATATATGGTCCTTAGACCAAGCCTTGTGACTGATTTTTTTTTGTTGAGAAGTGTCCTTAGTAAAGAGTCTCTTATCCTTTCTGTGCATAAAAGGTTTGGACTGAAATTTTGCTTTAGGGACTGCCCTCTCCATACTTCTTGCTTTTTTCATCGCCTTATGCAAAGTTGGTGGTTCAAATGCCTTTATCCATCCCTTAAGTGGCTTCATAAGACCTTCACTGAATAAAACCATCATTCTCCTCTTTGTAATCCCTATAACCATCACTGAAAGCCTCTAAAATTCTGCTATATAAGCCTCTACTGTACCATATTGCTTAAGTTGGGCCAGCTCTCTGAAATGAATCTCGGGATTCTTCTTGTCAAATCTTTCAATGAGTCTAGTGATGAACTCATCATATGTAGTGATAGACCGATGACCCGATGTAACTAGGCCATGGTACCACCACTCATGTGCTACCCCATCCAAGTGTAACGTGGTAAACTTAATTGCCTCTTCCTCCATCATGAGTCTAAGAGCTAAATGATTTTCAAGCTTTTGTACCCAAGCTCTCACTATACAACTATCACTCCCATCAAAGTGGGCAAGTGTTACCTTGCCAATAGCCTGCTACAAGTCTCTTTGCACTGCTGGTCCTCTCTGATCAAATCTATTTCCGTTTCCATTCCTTTTTCTCTTCTGATCCGAGAATTCATTGTAAGATAGGTTCATCTTAATAGCTTTGGGAAGAGTGTCATACTTAGCATATCCTTCCCTTAAGCTGTCCACAAATGGCAAAAAGGTATCTGGATTGGGTTGAGGTGCCTCCTTAGCTAAGAAAGTGAGCTGAAAGGGCCTAGAAGAGATGTACGAATCAGCTGTAGTGCGTTGTCCCCCATTACCACTATGCTGATTTGAAACACTATGTTCTCCTATGTGCATTGTGTTGACCTGTGGATTGTTAGGAGTAGTTTGCACCACTATATTTGCCCAATCTTTCCCAACAATTGAGATACCATGTCCATAGTGTCAAATTTCTTCTCCATCCTAGCTCCAAGACTTTGTGACCTCGCTCTCCCTTTTCCTCTCTCAACCATATTACCTACTGTCCTGTCCTCACCACCTTGAGAATCCGGCTGCATTTCTGTACCTAATGAAGACTCCCAATGAGCCTTAAGAACACCTAAAATTGTCTGGCCTTCTGAAATAGGCGGTGGTTTCCAATGTCCTTTTCTAATCTCCCTTTGTATATACCTCTGTTCTCTTGCACTCATAGAATGAAGAGTGTTGGTTTCATATGATTACACAGGATGGCAGGAAGGGTTTGGCTCTGATACCATTGTAACATACAACCTTGATTTTTTTTTTAAACTTCTATTTGTTGTTTTACTTGTTCAATGAAGTGATTTTTGTTTGTTTCAAAAGTGTTTTCAGATGTATACAACATAAGAAATGATTACAATGAACAAGAAACACTAGAGAACAATACCTTCTCAATAGAGATTGCAATAAATATCATAAGCATTCATTTTCAGTTTTAAATCAGAATAATACAATGAGTTATCAGACCTGGTATATGAGTTTACAATCATTACAGGGACCTTTCAACAGCAACAATGAGTCTCTTGGTTGGCAACGAATAATACCCAAGCATATGACATTCAAACACCTTGTTTCTCCAACGCCTAGACCTCCATATTCAGTCCCAAATGTTCAACAACCAAAACCAAACACGTGCCAGTCACAAACGGAAATTTTAGGCAGCAAAGGGCGTCCCCCTTGAAAAGTTTGATCCTCTCTAGAAATTCCAAAACTTGCTCAAAAAATGCAATCTAGTACTCATTGGAATCAGCTAGAGATGAGTCTTACATTGAATCACTACCCATTTTGATATCTCAGTCCATCTCAGAGCTATGAGCAAAAACGTGAGTTCAGGTCCAACAAAGTATTACCCAAAAAAAGATATAAAACTCACCAAATCTTCATAAAATCACACCAAACTAAAAAACTAAACAAACCACACCAAAACTCCTCAAAAATACTAATAAATCTTCATTTACAATCACCAAAAATCGAACTCTATGAAGCTCTATATGATCCCTGTTGTAGAATCACTCACAATCTGACTAGAGTGGATATTTCACCACTGAAATCAGCCCATATGAAGAGGGTTTCCATCCTCAGTTCGCAGCCCAAGCAATCTGGGAGAAATCCAACAGCATTTAATTATGTTTCCAAAGTAGAGATGTGCAAATGAGAGCCAAAATGAAGTTATAAAGAAATTAGGGCGATAGACTTGAAACTTCTCTTAATTTCCTCCTAAAACCCACGCCCTTCTCTTCTTTCAAAAAATAAAACATTTTAAATTCTCTTTTCTCCCCTCTCTAGGCGTCCCACTTCATGGAGGAATAAAATATTAATAAAGCTCTTTAAAAACAACTTAAGTTGCATGCCTAGGCCCAAAGTACTTTTTGAATGACCACTCACCCCCTCAACTTAAGTTTATAAAACAACTTAAGTGACTGAATAAAACAATTATTAAATATAGCAACCTTAGGCTCTCCAAACCAAATAAGAAGAATAATACTACTGCATACATACTGGCCTGGGACCAACTCCCCAAAAAGACTTACTATAAATAGCACTACTAAAAATAGTAAGTGTACACCAAAGCCAAACTAAGCAAAACTGAAGACCACTAAAGAATACTGTGACCAATTGAAGATAGCAGACATCATAAACCGACCATTGCTATAAATAGAAACCCCTCTCAAAACCAAGACTGAACTACAATGTTGGTCACTGAGTCCCCTAACCACATCAACTAGCCTACGGAAACTCTCGAATAGGCTAATTGAACACTACACTGCTCAAGAGCAAGAAGGGGACATTACACTTGTAGTGGGCATAAAACTGCACACACCAAAAATTTTGATAAATGACAACCTATAGGTGTTCCAGATCTGCTCTAATACCAATCTAGTCCCTAAACTGGTCAATACACTTCTAATCAGCTCACCAATAATGTATTTTAGATTTGTGACTACTCAAAGCAACCTCTAATCAGGCATAATCAAGTGTTAACAGCCCTTAAACAATGGGAGACTCCAACATAAGCATCAAAACATCATGAAAAAGCATTATAAAACATGAAACAACACAAAAGAAGATTTGACAATGACTGGAACACAAATTTGGTCTCTAGACACCCTAGAAAGTAGAAAACTCCACTTTGAAGAGCCATTACTCTCCAACTCCATTGTGAATTTGTCAAGCACAACCAAGGATGGTATATGTAGGTTTGAACATGACCAATACAGCTCAGCAAGTTACAAGACCTCAACCATACACTAAATAGCTGTTCTATTCCAAAACCCTACTCAAACATGACCAAGAATGCAAAATCCACTTGCTCTAAAGGTAGACATGAATGTCAACCCATGTACACATATCAAATCATGTTTAAATAACTGCCCACACACTTACCAAGGGTGGAGATATGCAAAACAATGCATAGAAATGGAAACAAACAAATAAAACACTGCACATTCTTTTGAAGCAAATTTGCCAATTCTCAAAGATGAGTTGACCAGTTTTTGACACATTCACCAATGTGCACATGAATGTCAACCCATGTGCACACATCAAAACATGTTTAGATAACTTCCCACACACTTCCCAAGGGTGAAGGTATGCAAAACAATGCATAGAAATGGAAACAAACAAATAAAACCCCACACATTGTTTTTGCACACAAAGAAGCAAATTCACTGGCTATCAAAGATGAGTTCACCAGTTTTTGATACATTCACCATTGCAAATGGCCTATTCATTCACCGCAATAATTATTGTTTTCAACCCCTGTCCAAGAGGCAAATGCATCAAAAATAGAAAAAACACTCAATCATATCACTTGCATGCAAACTCATCTTCTTCCCAAGAATGCCTCAAATCACCCCAAGTCTTCAACTACCCTATATACAAGCCTTTAATGCTATACAATCGGAAACCAATTTTCTCCACAAAGGAATTCCTTGACAAGCTTTCCCTTGACTGAAATTGAGACAAAACCAATCATATAATTGTAAACAAGACCTATCTTTCCAATTGCTCCATCCCTTTTCTTTATGGTGATCTTTTATTATCTTGTTCTTTTAAAACTCCCATGGTTTTTTCTAGTAAAGAGATAGTAAACAGTGTAAGATTTCAAGGTGCCATCTTCACTCAATACACATGGAATTCTTTTGTCAATGGTTTTCCCACTTCAAAAATCTTGTCTCGCCTTTTTTGTGATATGATTTTCTTTCATTTTGTTAATTTGTTTTGTGCTGCTTATGATTCTATGTTTAGTTGCTGATCTTATATCTTAGGCATAATAATTTCCTAAGACAAGAATAGAAAATCAATTGTCATGAAATCCATATATCTTGAGCAGAAATAATCAACAAACTGAAAAAGATTTAGTATTATTATCACATAAATAGAAGAGCTTACTAATTCCTTGTAATGTCCCCTTTTTCATGAGTGTTTGAATTTAGAGAAATTAGCCTATTCCTGATCCTCGTAGGCTAATGGGACTTGATAAGAGGGTCGTTTGGCAGATACCCAGTTGATTGGTTGGCTCATTTCATGATTTCATGAAGGTTTTCCTAGTATCATCATGGATATTTCTGTAAGAGACCGGATGTCTCTCAACCCAAACTGATCATGATGAATGCAAATTTTGATGAACCTTGCAAGTTCTGCCCTCAAATTGCTGAATATAGGCTTTGGTTATTTTTTCAAATACTTCACATGCAATCTTCTAACTTGCTGGTCTGACTATTTCAGTCTGATGTAAATGCTTATAATTGATGATAGATGCACAGATGATGTTTTACGAATGCCTTCCTTAATATCTAAATGAATTACTAGATGTAATGCAATCAAATTTGGTGTTTTCAAATGCATATACAGCCTGTAAGCATTATGTCAAACAATTGACATACATCCTCATACATTATTCAAATGATCACTCTAACTCCAACTGATGTTATCTTTTATTGAGATGCAAGCCTACAATAATGAGTTCAATGCAAATGCCAAGACTCTTGGCTTACATTCAAAATACAATGAGTTCCCAAATCTGATATGAAACTACTACAGTCTGACCTTCAATTTATTTCTGTATCAGCATGTTATGACAATGCAAATATCCCTTTCTACCATGGTAATAAGTTCTTACAGCTGTAGCCACTGACAATGCAAAATGCAACTCTATTTAACATGTATATTATAATGCAAATTAGCTGTTTGAAGTACCAAACTGAAAGCGATACAAGTATGATAAAACCTGGAGTTTGAAGGCTGCTTGCACATAAAAATTCGATTCTCCTTGCTGCTAATAGATTTGCCTCCCAAACCCTAGCGCCTAGGCTTTAACACCTCCAACGATGCCTTCAGATTTTATTTTGATTTTTTGTGAACTCCCTTGAAGAAATCGCCCTAGGTCTTGAGCCGCCCCTGCTGCTGGTATATCAGACCTTTGTGCTTATTGTTTTGACCACCAATCACCATCAATTTGTCCTAGACATTATCTCTTAACCTTTGAACATTGAAAGCTACAAACTCCAAAGAAAATCGATGCCTCATAAGGAAGATATGAGCCAAAATCGTGGCTCTCTCAATGCTGCTGTGTATGACTGGAAATGCTTCTCAAAACCATGTCACTGTAGCGCGGGTACTGTAGCGCGGCACTGTTCACGGGCACTGTAGCAAATCAGCACTGTAGCGGCTACTGTAGCGCGGCACCATTCACGGGTACTGTAGCAGCACATCAACACTTCAGATCTGCAATGATTAACCTTTGAAACCCTTGTTGAAATCTATTGAAACTTCACCAATTTTGCACAAGTATGGCTCCTGAATGAAGCCACTCTGATAGCACTCTTCAGCTGATCTCTCACAACCTCAGATTGCTGCACATCGAAGAGTTTTCGTTCTCCAATGGCTGGTAATCTGCAGAAACCCTTGTTTCTCACAAACTCCAAAGCTTTCAATAAAAGACAAAGTTGAATAATCATATCATAATGGTTCGATTTGTCTTTAGCTGTGAATATATAGCTCTCTTGAAAAATTCGACCAAACCCTTCTTTTTAATAATCATTTAAATAAATGATTTAATTTATTTGGACTTGGGAGAAATAATTAATTAAATGGCCCAAATAAATGAATAAATAATTATTCATTATAATCAACTTCTTCACTTTATTATAAAGTATTAAAAATACTTTATAATATACCATTTAATTATTAATATTTAAATACATTAATAAAGTGACTTTAATATAAAGTCAAAATATTAATTATTTAATAAATCGTTAAATACTCCGTTATTTCTCCATCTGACCAACAAATTGATGTACGGGGTCGAATCTGAGCTGACCAGCTGAACCAGGTGCCCTGCTAAAAATAGCAGCTTCCGCCCGTCAGACTTTCTAAAAATAGAAAGTTTCTGAAAAACCACTCTGAAGGACTCTGCGAAGGCCCAACCTGAAACAACTGCAACAATGAAGCTCCTGAACGCCGGGTAACTGCCTCGAATGATCCTCTACACACCACTGTCAGCCTACGAGGATCAGAATGATAGGCTCACTCCTCGACAAGCAATGTCAGCTAAAACGGGGACATTACAATTTCTCTTTATGGAAACCTTTATTTTATATTATAATGTTATAATACACTTTAGGAGTTGGTTAATATTTTATGTTATTATAAAGTGCAATAATAAAATAATATTATAATATTCTTTCTAGAAGCTAACTTGGAAAGTTCTAGAAGGAGGCCGACCTCTTGAGGAAAAGAATAAATAGACATGAGGAGCTCATTGCCTATCATCCAAATTTTGAGTATTGATTTGATATTTTCAGTTGTGGAGCCTAGGGTTTCTACAGTTGTTTCAGTTGGCCATTGAGAACGAAAACTCTCAATTGGTAAGCAATTTTGAGGGTGTGAATTATCATTTGAATTATTGCAGTTGGGAGAAAGTTACTTCAGACTTTTTATTTGAGCTTCATTGCAAAAACTTAGTAGCCTTTGGCCAAGTTTTTGACATAGTTCGATTGGTGAAAGTGTTGGAGACATTTTGGTATTTGAAGTCTTCATTCTTTTGAAGGTCGATTTGCATTGTGCATATTCAGATTTAAATATCAGTCTATTCCAGATTTTCATGGCAGCCTATTGAATCCATTGATTTCATCATTAGAAGAACAATTTGAATTGGAGACAATTTTGGAGGTTCATAGTCTTCATCTATTCATCATCTAGGAGGACAACTTGCATGCTAATCCGATATACCAGCATTCTATTATAAATTCTAGTCATGGCAGCCAGTATGATAGTGGTGTATTTTTTATCATAGCTCACTCAACCTTGAGCGATTTTGCTAGCTGATTGGGGGCGCTCACTTCATTGGAGTGTGGTGACGAAACTTGATGCATAATGGAGGGTGTAGGAGTGGAGAATTATTTTATATAAATTATTTTAACAGAAACAGGGGCGGCTGGGTCTGATGGTCAATTTGGTCTCACATGGTCATCATTTCACTTGATAGCTTGCTTCTCCAATGTTGGCATGAGGCAACTTCACATTCCAGGTTCCTTGTAATTTGTATGCATTTTAATGATCATATAGATGCATTTATGTTAGCTGCTGTAGGTGCACACTTTGTATCAGATCTGATTAAAAATATTATTTGGATGTAAGCCAAGAGTCTTGGCATTTTCATTGTTATCATTGTAGAAGGTATTGAAACAATAAAGATATCATCAGTTGGGAGTTATACATTGTTGTAATGATCATTTGAATATTGTATGAGGATGTATGCCAACTGTTTGACGTAATGTCAAGTGGCTGTAGATGTTATTATCAGCATAGTAGTTGCATACCAACTGTTTGTTAAAATTACCAGTTGGTTGTAGGTGATCATTTTTCATGTTTAGATCATATATATGCATTGAATATTGTCAAAATAAGTTGCACATTCATGTTAGAACATTGTTTAGTCAATTTAAAGTCATTTGCAAACATTCTTATTGATGTGGAGTGGAGATAAGAGTCATAGAAGCAATCTGAAATTTTATATCAGTCACATATCCCTTGTATGCAAAGTGTTCGATGAAATTACCAAGGTCAAAATCAGAAGCTTTTCAATCAGACTTGAGCAGGGTCATTACATTCCTTGTATATTATAAATAGTAAATATTTTGTTATGGGGTACCTCAAAGGGGCCTCACCATCTACTAATCTTACAATCCATTTACCTATTTAACATGATCCTTGATCTCTAATGCAAGATGTGCAATCTCCTTGATCACTCGAAAGGATGCAAACAAACCAAACCATCAAAGTTATTGTTTTGAAACTCACCAAAAAACTCTCAGAGATTTATGTATTTGCAAGTTACAGAGGTGTAATGTCCCTTTCCTAGTGGCCATCATGGTGAAAATTTAGCCTTCATGCTCCCGAAGGCTAAATGGAGAAATAAGGGAGAAATTTTTAAATTAATTATTTTATAAGGTTATTACATAATGTAAAATCAAAAAGTAACCTTATATTTAATTAATTCAATATAGTGACTCAAATAAAATATTATATCATAAAGTCACTAAAATAAAATAATATTATTTTCTAGAACCTTCTTGAAGTTGGATTGAAAAAGTATAAGAGAAGAACAAGTCAAGCTTCTAGGCATCCAGTAATTGTCATTTGCACTTGATGAGTCTTTGTGGAGCCAAGGGTTTCTGCAAGTTGTCTACTTGGTCTTTGGAAACGAAAACTCCCATAGATTGGCATAACTGAGGTGGTGAAATATCCTCCAAAGGGTTCCATATTGGAAGGGATATCTCAGTTCTTTCATTGGTGCCAAAATTTGTGGCCAAGGGCCAATTTTGCTAGGTTCGATTTGGAGACATTTTGTGCTTGGAGTCTTCGTCGATTTTGCTATCTAGAAGTCGACTTGCATCTTACCTATTCTGATTTAAATATCAGTCATTATCAGTCATCATAGCAACTTCATAGAGACCATGATTTCATTCATGGAGGCCCATATGTGCATCGATTTCTCTTCCCAATTGGAGCACTCCATCTATGAGGGCATTGTGATGATATTTGGTGCTTGAGAGGAGACTTGGAGGCTGCGTATAATCTTATATTGCCATTCTACATCAGAACAGGGGCGGCTGGGAGAAGGCATCGACTTGGGCTAGGAAGGAGCTCATTTCATTGGATATTAATTGCTTCTTCATCATCATCATTGGGCGCTGTTATAGCCAGGTTCTTCATGCATTTTGAAATTGATTTGCATTGTTATTCTAGTCATTTAGTGTTGCTGCTGTAGGTGGTCATTCACATCAGATTTGGCATTGTATATACATCTCATTGTAAGCCAAGAGTTTTGGCGAATTCATGACATCTTTGTACTTGGGTTTGCATTCAATAAAGGGGTTATAAGTTGCATGCCATATGTTCAATGAAATGTTCATCTTTATAGCATTCATAATCAGCATATTAGTTTGCATGCCAATTGTTTGACAAAATGTCAATTGGCTGTAGGTGTTGATT
Source organism: Sequoia sempervirens (assembly GCA_007258455.2). NCBI lineage: Eukaryota > Viridiplantae > Streptophyta > Pinopsida > Cupressales > Cupressaceae > Sequoia > Sequoia sempervirens. The sequence goes on along the minus strand of VDFB02393131.1, from coordinate 35,285 downwards.
TATACTTGCATTAGTCATCTATTGCATTCGAAAAATACAAAAACAATTGCATTTCATGCTTAACTCGTAGTTTAATCATTTAGCATTCATTTCAAGGCAAGTTGCATCAGTTTATGTTCGAATTTCACACAAGCCAGCAAACTGAAACATCATAACAGCAAACTACCACTTTGCACAACAAGTGTTTTGACAGATTTCCTTGAGGCACAAGTCAGTTATTTGAAGTCAGTTTGAGCAAGAGATATTACAAGAGGGTGTCAAAATAACTAGCCCATTTACTCACAAGCAAGTTTTGGCAAGTTGTAGGTTTGAACTTGTGGCAAGTACTTGTGAGTAGTCTGCAAGTCCATGTTGATAACTCATCCAACACCAAGTTTTCCCAAGTTTTTGCCAATTTTTGGTGAGTCATTGAGTCCAAGTCAAAATTAGCCTTGTCAGGTTTTGCTGATTCATGAGCTTTGAAACTATGATAAAAGGAACTGCTTTCACCCCTCCTTACTTCTCCCTAGAGAAACTTCCTATAGCTTTTTCTAGCATTTTCTAAGTTTGAAAGGAAGACTAGAACCTATGTCTTGCTATGAAATTTTCTACAATCATGACTTTACAAAAAAGAGTGATCACCATTATTCCAAATTTTGGATTTATCAACTCAACAGCCCTATTGGACTGAAGTACTATCGAGTTTGAGTGGAATTGGGCACCTTATTTAGAGTTTACACTCCAATACAAGATACCCCAACTATTTCTTAACTGGGAATGACCAATTTGTAGTTCATAATTTTATGTATTAACTATGAAAAAATCTGTCAAGTTGCTTATTCCAATGATATACATTAAATCAACTCTCCTTGCAGTCTTCTTTTGTTCAGCTTATATCAAGGGAAATAAATTTCTCAAATATTCAAGCTTTTTTCCCTTTGAAATGAATTACCATATTTCAATTTCACATGACAACAAACATGGCCGACATTCATTGGCTCTACAAATCACAAATCCAATGTCAAGGTAAGGCTGCTAATTTGTGACAAGTTCTTTCTACACTAACAAAAGCATTGCAATATGTTTTGAATAAAGCATTTTCTCTATATTTTTTTGTAAAGGCATGTGATTACATATGTAGAATCACATATGTTTTGCACACAATATTCTACATAGTGTGAGAATTTTGTTGGTGTGAATAATTGTCTTGTACCTAGCTAATCCTAGCAAGGGGGACTTACTCAATCTTAAGTTTACTTAGGTCCTAGGTGATCTTCTAGAAGTGTTAGTTGTCTAGATAAGATCTTATCTTTTCTTATCTTTTTTACTTTTCTTGTCAAGTTAGTTGTCTCATAACATAGGATTAAGACATATGTCACAATCTTGTTTGATCCTACCCCTCACCTTGCCTTTATAAGAAAAGCCTCTCATGTACATTTGTATCAATCTTGTATCCATAATCATAGCAAGCCATTCTTTCCATTTTCTCTCTTGTGGAAGATATTTTGGTCTAACAACTATTCCTAGGGGTATTGGGAGTCACCATTAACTCCTGCATGGTATCAGAGCTCCAATGTTGCAAATTCCTTCCCATATTTGAGGGTGATTCGTGCATGAGCTTTTGTTGGGTATAGTTTGGGGTGAAACGGACCTCATAGTTGAATCCAAAAGGCCCAAAAACCACTATTTTCATATAGAACATTCATATTTGGGCGAAAAAAATTCAAGGCATTTTTGGAACAACAAAAATTTGCAATTTGTAGTTCGTACAATGTACAGATCCATACCATTTGTACCAAGTTGTACCTACATTGGCGTCAAATCTGCAATCAATGGCATATTCTCTGACTATACAACATATTCTCTGCACATAATATTATGTGTATGTTGGCATTGTCGATTGGGGTACAAAATCACAAACTTTTTTATTATTAAAATTTATTTTAATTGTTGTGGTTTAAACTATTTGGTTTGGCAGTCTTTTTTAATTAATTTTTCTCATTTCCATGGGTGGTTTTAATTACCGTGGCCCCTGGTCATAGCGGGTGACACAATCACCGTCATTCACCAACGGACCACCATTTCAGGTGGTGCCACCCAAACATTCTACCCCACCACCGCCTACGAGCAGCGCGAATTGTTTTCACCCAACACAACCCCAAGTCACATCAATGACTAGCATCTAAGCCCTAAGGGCCTATTTTTTTATCCCTAGGCCCTAAAATAGGGTTTTCTCATTTTGCAATAACTTTTGATCCAAGAGGCAAAATTTTGAAAACAAAATATTGCCAAAAAGTTGGCTTTGTGAATTTTCCAATAGTGCAGGTAATTTTTCAGAATTTTGCTATTTGATGCCTGTTTTTCCAGCTCGAAGTCAAATCTTGTTTTTCAGCCTCCAAGCTCATAACTTTTTGCTCTAGACTCTGCATTTTTCCCGACTCTCACAGCATTAGGAAGGTATTCAAGAGCACTTCAATTTTATACATGCACTTTTTGCAAATTTTTTGCTACAATTTCAAATTTTCAGTTTGAAGCCAGATTGGTATTGTGGCATAACTTGTAAACTTGTAGAAAAAGTGGCATTTTCTTTGCTACAAAGGGGTTATTTTCTTGTATTGTGAGGGGTAATTTTTTGTTCCTCTATTGTAATTTTTTATTTTATCATGGATTTATCAAAAGTCGTACTTCTAACTCCATATAACTATCATGAATGGAAATCACAAATAGGGTTTTATTGTTAAAATTGAAGTTGCAAAGAATCACATTTAGCACCATTGTCCACAATTTAGACCTAGCCAATTTTAAACTTTTGTAAACTTGCCATACCCTAATGGTCATAATCTTCATAGGCTCTGGTGAACCTCGAGTAGTTCAACTCTTCAAGCTACAAAAACAATTAATTTTGAAAATCCGTAATAGTTGGTGCAAAATCCTTTGGCCGGGGTTGATCCTAACTTCTTTTTTTCTCATGTAGCCAATTTTTGTGTCAAGAAGCAATGTCCTCTGAGAAATTTTAAAGTTTTATCTTTTGGCAGGATAGTTTGCAAAAAAACATCAAAGCTTGAGTTTTGGGTGTCCGAAGCAGAAATAAATTCTAGGTTATTCTTTGGGGCTATCAAACATTATCCAATCAAAATTTGACAGAAAGATATATTCTCAATGGAAAGATATTCAATTTTCTGCTCAAAGTCTTATCTATAGAGCTTCGAGATTTAGTTTTGATCACAAAATCGTTCAAAAATTATTTCTTGGCCTCAAACAATTGATTAAATGCTGAAAGTTTATAAAGTTTAGAAAACTTGTTGGAGCCCAACAAGGTTGTCACAACCATCAAAATTCCCGACACTACTTTTGGAGGCAAAAATCAAAATGGAAAATTATTCCACCGACACCCATTATGGTTATACCAATCTCTTAAAATGTTGATACATCACCTATACTACAAAGTAAGGGCAAAAGTGGAATTTTAAAGGTTATTGATTCTTTAAAATAGTTATGAAACTGGCTTTGGAAGCCACGTGAGGTTTTGGAACCTTCGTGTTTTTCCGACAAATAAATATGGAAGCATAGACAAGGCAGATATTTAGCAAAGTACCTCAAGAAATATGATCTCTTAGCTACCATGATGACAGCATAGCACTAAATGGATTTGTTGAAAATTGCTTTCGAAACTTTCAAGCAAATAAATTTGGCAAATGTGAAGTCTAAATTCAAAACCCCTTTGCAAGTCGTTCCATCCTATGCTGAAATGGGATTTTATGCGTTGTGATAAATGGTATCTCAAATATCTAAAACCGCACTTTCTAGACCTGAGCTTGATTGGGGAAGCGATACTCTTAGCTTAGTCTACTGAAGCTTTTGTATAGATGCTTCAATCCACAAACGTCACCTGCAAGTCTATCTTCCACGTCGTGCCATGGTGGAAGCTATGAGGTAGAGGCATCACTATATCGCAAGGAAGAAGAAAAGGATATGGAGGTTGATACTCCCTCAACTACAAATCAAGTTGTTTTCTGCCAAGCACAACATTCTTTTGGAGTTGGAGATATTTGCATACTTGCTGGTATTAATATTTTTGATTGACCAAAAACAATACCTTGAGGCCAAAGATGCTCTTCGGATGTCATACATGAGTTCATATTTTATGATTGGAGATGGTGCAAATATAGTTACTCAAACAGGAGCCTCAATAATGGATTTCATCATCAGGAATGACGAAACTACACAGCAACAACAAGCAAGTATTCATCCCAGGGAAGTTGTGCAGTGACACCATTGAGTTTTATGTTTGTATTTCATGATCCGAGATGGTACAAGGTTGAATTATTCAAATAGGGGTTGTTTTCCTTTACTTGGAGGATAAGAGTGTTAAATTATGTAATCGTAGTAAATGCACGAAGATTAAAACAAAATCGACAAAATGACACAGCATGTACCCTGGGAAAACCCTCCTCTTGAGGGAGAAAAACCCAGCAACAAAGATCTCTCTTATTATTCGATGCAACAGTAGTAGATTTACAACTTACAATGAAGTCTTAACACAAGACCAATTAACAGATGTCAAGCTCTAGATCACACCTGAGAAAAATGAAAAACTGATAATGTTTGCGTAGCACTGAAGACTTCAATTCTCAAGTGTTGATAACACTCTACAGATCAGATCTGGTAAATTCTCAATTAAGTCTGAACCTGTTCGCACTTTTCTGAGATCACTGAACCAGAAAAGATGTACTCAGATCTCTGGGAAATTCGCACTGATCTGATGATTAGTTCCGCACCTTGATAAGGATGGTAAGTAGCATAAAGAACCTGTTCGCCATTGATAGAATTGGAGTCGAGCTTCTTTATGGAGTTCGCCTTTTATTCATAGACTTGTTCACATCTGTTAAGATCTCAATGTGAATTTGCCTTTTATAAAGACGAACTCCTCTAGATCGCAGTAGTATTGCACTTGACTATATCGGACTGGCAGAGAGCAATGTGACCATATGTGATGAACAACTTGAAATCGAATATATATCAATTCATTATATGTCGGCCTCAATACAAAAAAGTCCTTTTACAAATGTCGGCCTTTAATAGATAAATAACAAAAAAACTTTTATGTCGGCCAGAATATAAGACACGAAATAATGAGTATTAAATGAATAGTCGAAGACTACATTCAGTTTAATACTCTCTCAAGGAACATGAGCTGGAAGGATCAACCGACGCTGTTAAACATTAACACTCCCTCTCAGCTAGGGAGAGATCTTCCAGCTGAAAATTAATTCTACATGAAGTTCATCTGCTATTGTTGCCTGCAATCAAATGTAAAGAGAGAGATATCACCTCAATGTGATATCAACCATCACATGGTTAAGTACTAGTGTCCATCACTTGCATGATGGTGTCACCTCAAGGTGATTTTCACCATGGCTCTCCCAGAGGGTGAACCACAAGTACAGAAAGATCATCACGGATTCTCTCACGTGATGTTGTCATGGAGTCACACACATGACATCCACCATGACATAATGTCCCTTACCTAGCCTTGCTCTTGTATTTGCTTGTTTGCCCTAGAATTCGATTGTTGATTAGGTTTAGGGTTTCTTCTTTCCAAAAGGAATGTGTTTCTCTAATGAAATAATCCTAGATTGAAATCTGCATTCACCAATTCAAAAACATTTCCACATACACATATCTGTTAGCAATAATATCTAGATATCCACAATATATTCATAAACATAAATCAATTAATGAAGACATAAGAGGAGTGCCATAGGTGGATCCGCCCTGAAGCCCTCATGTAAACTCAAGAGGTTGTCCATCACAATCCTTCTTGCCTAGGGGCTTAGTACCTGCATACTCCACTCATGGTAGCACCTCAGAAGACACTCGTCCTATTAGGGGAAAGGAACCATAGAGTCCAAGTGGCCTAAGGCCTACCACCTTCTCTTGCCCAATCCCGTATCTTGGGCCTAAGGGGCAGAGACCTAGGTGGGACCCCCATCTTTCTATAACCCAATCCCTAGTCAAGGGCCTAAGGGGCTGCAAAGCCCAATCCCTTGTTAAGAGCCTAAGGGGCTGCAAAGCCCAATCCCTTGTCTAGGGCCTAAGGGGCTGAAAGTGGGGTTTTTAGGCAATCCAACTTCACCCATGTTTCGTCCATCCTAATAGGTTTACAAGCACATAGTAGACAATCTTTAAACAATCAGATATATTTGCATTCATCCAAGATTTATTTCATGCCTATAATCAAATATATTTTCATTTACCAATGGTTCTTTAAGTTCATCATTTTCTATGATAATTCTCATTATGATAAGATTAAAGGATGTCATTATATCAATAATCAAATTAACAATATCTAGTTCTTATATTCAAAATATGCTAAATATTATTGCTAAGTGAATACATCACCTGAACTGTTGTGTCTTCCCATGATTCTTAATTCCTTAGTCGCCTTCCTTCAATCTTACATTTGATTGATCATAAATATTAATCTATCCATTTTTATATTATGATCGTAATTACTTATAAGGCTCAATAATTGCTGCAAGCATCATTATTACAATGATCGTGTATAAATATATAATTATTTCTAATTAATTTTAATCTTCCAATAATCACTTACTCTCTCTCTCTCTCTATATATATATATATATCACTTACTATATCTATATATATATATAAAACTTACTTCCCCAAATATATTCTTGACAATAACACTTAATCAAATAAATCTCCCATAGTTTATTTCATTTCCAATCTGCTGCTTTATGCAGATTTCTAATTGATTCCTTTTTTATTTCTGATTCTTACATTCAATGTCTTTTTATATCTATGTTAAAGGATACATCTTTTCAAGAGTGATGTCCTTATGAAAAGACACAAACATTTATTTAAACCTTCATTATTATTTTTAAACCACTTTTATTTATTTATTTATTTTATTTTTTCAAACTGCTGTTTTTATAATTAATCCTTTTTTTTTTCACTAATAATCGCTGCATTACATCTTCAATATATAAATATTATTTCTTAATATTTATTCTTAAACTAGTGGTTTTATATGTATTATAATATTTATGACTATAATTATAATAATATTTTATTAATATTATTTTGTAATATTTTTTTCTTGTGAAATCTCTATTATTATGATATTTATAATGTACTAATATTAATTGTCTCGTTTATTATAATAAATGTATTATAATTATAATATTCTTGATAATAATATTTAGATTGCCATTACATTTTTGATATTTATTTATCTAGTTATTTATATTTCACACTAAAATGTGTTTTGTGATTATGATTTATTTATTGATTTGCATTTTCATGTGTTACAATTTTGGGACATGACAGTCCTCCCCGCCCAAGATTGCTTGCCCTCAAGCAATCATAATCTAAGATGTGTAATTTAAGGCATTGCTCCTTGCGATGAATGATGTTAGCTTTGGTAGGAGTTTGAAGTTCTAACCTACATGATGGTTATTGAAGTAAGTGTATTACTAATTTTCTTAAGTGCTACTATTTCTCCATACCTCTCAACCCCATGAGTTAGATTCTGTGAGTCAATATAAAAACTATTTGAATTAGACATTAAAGCAGATAACCAAGTAGCTCAATCAAGTAGGCAAGTAACTCAAACAGGAAAACAAGTAGCTCAAGCAAGCAAACAAGTAGCTCAAGAAAGCAACCAGCTGAAGCACATAGGAAAGTAGCCCAAGTAATCAAGCAACTAGCTCAAGCATACCGGAAAATAGCTCAAGCAGGAAAACAAGTAGCTCAAGCAAGCAAACAACTAGATCAATCACATAGGCAAGTGGCTCAAGCAAGCAAGCAAGCAACCAGCTTAAGTAGACAAGTAGGTAGCTCAAGCATGCAAGCAACTAGCTCAAGTAGACAAGCAGATAGCTCAAGCACACAAGCAACTAGCTCAAGTAGACTAGCAAGTAGCTCAAGCACACAAGCAACTAGGTCAAGTAAGTAAGCAACTAGCTCTAGCAGTCAAGCAAGTAGCTCAAGTACGCAAGAAAGTAGCTCAAGCAAGCAATCAGGTAGCTCAAACACACAAGCAAGTAGCTCAAGCACATAGGCAAGTAGCTCAAGCATACGAGCAACCAGCTCAAGCAAGTAGGCAACTAGCTCAAGTAGGCAAGCAACTAGCTCAAGCATACAAGCAACTAGCTCAAGCAATTAGGCAACTAGCTCAAGTAGGCAAGCAAGTAGCTTAAGCATGCAAGCAAGTAGCTCAAGCAAGCACAGGATGGCAGGAAAGATGCTCTGATACCACTGTAATGTCCCTTACCTAGCCTTGCTCTTGTATTTGCTTGTTTGCCCTAGAATTCGATTGTTGATTAGGTTTAGGGTTTCTTCTTTCCAAAAGGAATGTGTTTCTCTAATGAAATAATCCTAGATTGAAATCTGCATTCACCAATTTAAAAACATTTCCACATACACATATATATGTTAGCAATAATATCTAGATATCCACAATATATTCATAAACATAAATCAATTAATGAAGACATAAGAGGAGTGCCATAGGTGGATCCGCCCTGAAGCCCTCATGTAAACTCAAGAGGTTGTCCATCACAATCCTTCTTGCCTAGGGGCTTAGTACCTGCATACTCCACTCATGGTAACACCTCAGAAGACACTCGTCCTATTAGGGGAGAGGAACCATAGAGTCCAAGTGGCCTAAGGCCTACCACCTTCTCTTGCCCAATCCCGTATCTCGGGCCTAAGGGGCAGAGACCTAGGTGGGACCCCCATCTTTCTATAACCCAATCCCTAGTCAAGGGCCTAAGGGGCTGCAAAGCCCAATCCCTTGTTAAGAGCCTAAGGGGCTGCAAAGCCCAATCCCTTGTCTAGGGCCTAAGGGGCTGAAAGTGGGGTTTTTAGGCAATCCAACTTCACCCATGTTTCGTCCATCCTAATAGGTTTACAAGCACATAGTAGACAATCTTTAAACAATCAGATATATTTGCATTCATCCAAGATTTATTTCATGCCTATAATCAAATATATTTTCATTTACCAATGGTTCTTTAAGTTCATCATTTTCTATGATAATTATCATTATGATAAGATTAAAGGATGTCATTATATCAATAATCAAATTAACAATATCTAGTTCTTATATTCAAAATATGCTAAATATTATTGCTAAGTGAATACATCACCTGAACTGTTGTGTCTTCCCATGATTCTTAATTCCTTAGTCGCCTTCCTTCAATCTTACATTTGATTGATCATAAATATTAATCTATCCATTTTATATTATGATCGTAATTACTTATAAGGCTCAATAATTGCTGCAAGCATCATTATTACAATGATCGTGTATAAATATATAATTATTTCTAATTAATTTTAATCTTCCAATAATCTCTCTCTCTCTCTATATATATATATCACTTACTTATATCTATATATATATATATAAAACTTACTTCCCCAAATATATTCTTGACAATAACACTTAATCAAATAAATCTCCCATAGTTTATTTCATTTCCAATCTGCTGCTTTATGCAGATTTCTAATTGATTCCTTTTTTTATTTCTGATTCTTACATTCAATGTCTTTTTATATCTATGTTAAAGGATACATCTTTTCAAGAGTGATGTCCTTATGAAAAGACACAAACATTTATTTAAACCTTCATTATTATTTTTAAACCACTTTTATTTATTTATTTATTTTATTTTTTCAAACTGCTGTTTTTATAATTAATCCTTTTTTTTTTTATTAATAATCGCTGCATTACATCTTCAATATATAAATATTATTTCTTAATATTTATTCTTAAATTAGTGGTTTTATATGTATTATAATATTTATGACTATAATTATAATAATATTTTATTAATATTATTTTGTAATATTTTTTCCTTGTGAAATCTCTATTATTATGATATTTATAATGTACTAATATTAATTGTCTCGTTTATTATAATAAATGTATTGTAATTATAATATTCTTGATAATAATATTTAGATTGCCATTACATTTTTGATATTTATTTATCTAGTTATTTATATTTCACACTAAAATGTGTTTTGTGATTATGATTTATTTATTGATTTGCATTTTCATGTGTTACAATTTTGGGACATGACAATGACTCACTGTAAAACTGTGGCTTTTCACTTCAAATTCTTCACAATGTATACGTGCAATAGTAAGTACAAGTGTTCATCACTTATGCTGATGTTGTCACTCTCAATGACTTTCACCATGGCTCTCCTGTAGGGTGAAACACAAGTACAACATATGTCATGGAGTCGACACATGACATCTACCTTTCATGACTTCGTGAGGGTGGAAACAAGGGCTAATTCCTCAAATTCCTTTCCGCCAGCGTACAGTGCACTAACAAGGGATTTCACCTCGAACTTCTCTCACAGAGAAGAACTCATTAAGCAAGGCTCACTGATACTGAGACTCATACTCAGTCAAGGCTGGATTCTCCACCATACCAAGCTTGTCTCGAAAGTACACGAACTTTACTCTGGCGAGAGGCTTGGTGAGAATATCTGCCGTCTGCTCATCAGTGCTAATGTACCTTAACTGTACAACCTTTCGCAGTACCATATCTCTGATATAGTGGTACTTGATCTCAACATGTTTGGTTCTGTCATGAAACACAGGATTGACAGAGAGCTTCACACAACTCTGATTATCACAATGAATAATGGTGGGCTCCATTGATTGTCCAAACAATCCTGCAAGGAGCTTGGAAAGCCACACTGCTTCTCGAGTTGCCATGCAAGCTGCAATATATTCGGCCTCTGCTGTACTCAATGCTACAGAAGACTGCTTCCTGCTGCACCAGGAGATCATGGCAGAACCCAAACTGAAGCAACAACCAGAGGTGCACTTCCGATCTGTAACACAGCCTGCCCAATCAGAATCAGTGAAACCAAGTAACTCCAAGTCTGCATCTGAAGTATACTTCAACCCATATCCAACTGTACACGCAAGTATCTCTTGTGATATGTTTCTATCGCTAATAAGATGTATCTCGTCTCGATCACACATAAATCAAGTGCACTTATCGCATAGCAAATATCAGGTCTAGTGTTAACTAGATACATCAAGGATCCAATCAGCTGTCTGTACAACGTAGGATCCACCAAGTCTGAACTAGCTGCAGCCTCCTTCAATTTATGAAGATTGGTCTCCATAGGAGTAGACATGGATTTGCAATCCATCATGCCAAATCTCTTAAGTATATCAATGGTGTACTTCCCTTGACTTAGAATCATACCATCTGACTTCTGCCAGATTTCTAAACCAAGGAAGTAATGCATGAGCCCAAGGTCCTTCATCTCAAATTCAGAAGTTAAATCCTTCTTACATTCAAGAATCAGGTGATCTTCTCCAGTGAGGATTAGATCATCAACATATAAAACCAAAATTAGTGCATCACCATTGATTACCTTGAAGTAGAGATTTGGATCAGCATCATTCTTCAAGAACCCCAAGCTTGATAGATACCGATCAATCCTTTCGTACCATGCACGAGGAGCTTGCTTAAGACCATACAAGGCCTTCTTCAGCTTGCAAACATGAGACTCCTTCCCATGAATCTCAAATCCATCAGGTTGCTCTATGTAAACCTCTTCCTCAATTGCTCCATTGAGAAAAGCTGTCTTCACATCCATCTGATGAATCTTCCATCCTCTAGATGCAGCAATAGCAATGATGGTTCGGACAGAAGTGTATCGAGCAACAGGAGCAAAGGTCTCATCATAGTCAACTCCCTCTTTCTGAGAGAACCCTCGAGCCACAAATCTTGCCTTGTGCTTCTCAATGCTTCCATCTGCAGCATGTTTAATCTTGAATAGCCATCTAGAAGATACCACTGACTTGCCCTTGGGTCTAGGAACGATATCCCAAACATCGTTCTTGAGAATTGACTGATACTCCTCTGACATAGCATCTCTCCAGACTTGAAGACTGGATGCTTCCTCAAAACAGGAAGGCTCGGATTCTATAATCTGACTCATTAAGGCAACATAACTGGAGAACTTATGTGGCCTTTTGCTTTCTCTGAATGTGCCTCTAGGAGCTGCAAAGTTTTCAGCCTCTTGCATAGTGCGACTGGCCCATAGAGGTCTCTTCCTCCCAATAGCAATATCCAGAGGCCTTACCAAGAGGTTCTGTGGTTCAACTGATCAAGATCTTCCTTTGTCCATTTGTTCCCTCTCAATCTCTCGTGGAGTAAGGCCAACTCCCTCTCCATGTCCCCGAGGAGACTCCCCTTTGGCTATCAATCTCCATATGAATCCTCTCGATCTCCTCAATGCAACATCTTCCCTCTAATGCATTTCATCCCTCATTGATCTCATTGACTTCGACTGAATGTAATTTTGTAAGCTTTTTGAAGTCTCAATTGACAGAACATGAATAGATGACACCAGATCATTGATTTAATTTCAGTTTCTTCCCGGAAAAAGCTTCTTCTGGAGTCATATTCTCCAAGATCTTATGAGGGCATCTGTTCTGAACATATACTGCCGTCCTAGAAGCCTCTGCCCATAGGAAGGTTTGCAAATCTTGATCATGAATCATGGCCTTTGCTGCTTCCACAATTGTCCTGTTCTTTCTTTTGGCAACACCATTTTGTTGTGGATTATAGGGAACACAGAGCTCCCTCTTAATCCCTGCATCAGTACAAAAGTTTCAAAACTAATGGAGGTGTATTCTCCACCATTGTCAGATCTGAGAACCTTAATTCGTTTACCAGAAAGATTTTCTACTAAAGCTTTAAACTCTTTAAATCTATCTAGAACTTCCTCAGATTCTTTAGATTTCAAAAAATAAATCCAAGTCTTCCTAGAGTGATCATCAATAAAGAGAACATAATACAAAAAACCACTCGAAGAAGGAACAGACATAGGACCACATAAATCAGAATGAATTAGGTCTAAAATACACTTAGATCTATTTTCTCTACTATGAAAGGGGGCTTTTATGTTCTTACCTAATGCGCAGCCTTTGCATGTACCTTCGTGTTCCGGGTTGAATTTGGGAAGGCCCGTCACCAACTTCTCCATGATGGGTAGAGCTCGAAAGTGCAAGTGAGCCAATCTCCGATGCCAAAGATCACAAAGGCTGGTAGAGTCATGAACCAATGCTTGAAGAGGAAGTGAGCAGACCTTGTAGAGGTTATCATGTCTTACTCCAATTACATGACCATCCTTGAAGTTAGAGTTTTGCATCCACACTAGAACTTTGCCTTTGGAGAAGGCAACTTGATATCCTTTATCTTCCAAGGCTGAAATAGAAATAAGATTACGCTTGATTCCGGGAACATAAAGAACATTACCCAATTGAAACGATATGCCAGAATCCAAGTGAAGTGTGGAGGTTCCAATTCCCTTGACGGAGTAGGTGGCATCATCTCCAATGATGACTTGATCAACAGATTCCTTTTCCACCAAATTGGATAAGTGTCCCTTGAATCCGGTTATGTGGCGAGAGGCACCACTGTCGATTATCCAGGTGCTGGAGTTAGAAGGTATACAGCTTGATAATGCTGAATGAGACATGGAATCGCATGGACATTCGAACTTCAGATCATACACCATCTTGAAAGCAATAATCTGAGTGCAATAAACTGATCACGATCCTCAAACCCGCTCTGATACCATGTTAAATTATGTAATCAGTAGTAAATGCACAGAAGATTAAAACGAAATCAGACAAAATGACACAGCATGTACCCTGGGAAAACCCTCCTCTTGAGGGAGAAAAACCCAGCAACAAAGATCTCTCTTTATTATTCGATGCAACAGTAGAAGATTTACAACTTACAATGAAGTCTTAACACAAGACCAATTAACAGATGTCAAGCTCTAGATCACACCTGAGAAAAATGAAAAACTGATAATGTTTGCGTAGCACTGAAGACTTCAATTCTCAAGTGTTGATAACACTCTACAGACCAGATCTGGTAAATTCTCAATTAAGTCTGAACCTGTTCGCACTTTTCTGAGATCACTGAACCAGAAAAGATGTACTCAGATCTCTGGGAAATTCGCACTGATCTGATGATTAGTTCCGCACCTTGATAAGGATGGTAAGTAGCATAAAGAACCTGTTCGCCATTGATAGAATTGGAGTCGAGCTTCTTTATGGAGTTCGCCTTTTATTCATAGACTTGTTCACATCTGTTAAGATCTCAATGTGAATTCGCCTTTTATAAAGACGAACTCCTCTAGATTGCAGTAGTATTGCACTTGACTATATCGGACTGGCAGAGAGCAATATGACCATGTGTGATGAACAACTTGAAATCGAATATATATCAATTCATTATATGTCGGCCTAAATACAAAAAAGTCCTTTTACAAATGTCGGCCTTTAATAGATAAATAACAAAAAAAACTTTTATGTCGGCCAGAATATAAGACACGAAATAATGAGTATTAAATGAATAGTCGAAGACTACATTCAGTTTAATACTCTCTCAAGGAACATGAGCTGGAAGGATCAACCGACGCTGTTAAACATTAACAAAGAGGAATACATCACATGCTTGCAATGAAGAACAAGACCAACTACAATCATTCACAAGGTAGACATTTATGTGTTTGGTGATTTGGAGCCATTATGATCACTATTCAAGACCTAATTCTTGGTACAAAGAAATGTAATGCTTTCCAATGCTTTAGAATTATTGAAAGAATGGTTGTATGAGATAATTGTTTCATAAGGCCAACTTAATTTACTTTGAGCTCTTTCCCTCGAGGATTATTTCAGAATTGCCTATATAAACTAGAGGTTTGAAGATCATTTGAGCAGCAAGGTTGGAGGTGAAATGATAAAAGCTTGGACAGGGAGTTGAGAGCAGAATTGACATTCTAAGGCAACAAGCCCATTTTAAGTAGGAGTCTAGGTAGTTGAGATTAGAAGTCCGAAGGCACATCATTGAGAATCTAACAATGCATTGCTTGTGGTGTAAGCATAAAGATTGAAGATTGTGGTCTCATTCATGTTGCAGAATGGTTTGCAGAATAATGGAAACCTGTTGCTCAAACAGTATCGACAGTGCAGAATTGTAACTAGCATCTGGATTGAATTGTTTTGTCAAACCATTAGATTGTTGAAAGTGCCTTACAACATGGAGTCGTGGGTGGGGGCAAATTTTGTGAGATACCTATCAAAGTTATAGGCAATCCAAACAAACTTGCACATTATAAAAAATATATGCAATATGGCAGCTTTCGAAGTAGATGATACCATGAAATATTTACTACAAGAGTGCAATGAAGGCAACCATGTGTCCCAGTTGTCATGTTTGAAGGATGGGAAAATAAGAGAGTTTTATTGGTTAATTGGAAATATGAAGTCTTTCAAATAAAAATAAAAAAGACAATTTCAAGAAATGGTTACAGAGAATCGAAAGGAGCTTCCCGAAAGGTTATTTATTGGGAAATATTTTCAAAGGAAGGGGATGATCATTGAGTTATGGAAGGAGAGAATATGGCAGTTTGTTCTTTTCAAACATAATCTTTTGCACAGAGACATTTTCAGTCTATGAACTCATTGTTTGCATTAGAGAAATAAAGGAGATGTTTCAAATGTGTGTATTTATCTATGTTTACTTTTGATTATAGATTTCGTATGTGTCCTTTGCAATCATTCTTTGATGTATTTTTTGTTATATCAGATTATGTATGTGTTTATTACAGAATCTGTGAATTCTAATTGATTCATTTATTGAAAAGAATTACTCTTCATTTTTCCTAATTATCATTCGTGGGTACGGGTGGATGATCTACGTGCCACTTATCTTCACTCATATTATTTTGAGTTTATCAAATTGCATTTGTGTCATGGCTATGCATAGGTGTTAATTTTACCTTTCCTGCTTTCTGGTCAAAAGCATACTTCTAAAAACCAAAATTACATCATAAGAGGGAGTTGTACCTCATTAGAATTCAGAAGGAAGTTAATCCATAACTTACCCAACTGTTGGTTATATATTTGTCTTCATTTCTAGGCACAACTGAATCATTATGTTAAATTATTTAAGGAGACAAATCTGTTAACTAACAAGCACAAATCCAGAACCCACAAGAGCTACAAAAAGAAAATGGTTTGACAGAAGGGATGAAGCCCTTGGCACTCTTATTTTGTCCATTTCTCGAGACCTTAGATATCATGTTGCATCTTGTACACATCATAATGATGTTTGAACTACCTTAGAGAGTCTCTTTGGTAAACCAGACAAAATGAGGAAATTTAAGTTGAAGAATGAACTTATGAATCTTAATCCTTCATATTTTAATAATATCCAAGACTTCTTCACTAAGCTCAATTCTCTTAGACTACAATTGTCTGATTGTGGGATCACTAAAGAGAATGAACAATTGATTCTTTCTATTTTGCTAAGCTAGGTCCTGATTATTCAATGTTTGTTTCTATATTTTATGCTACAATGGATACCCTAGGCAATGCATACAAAATGCCTTCTCTTGATGGATTTGCAACTCAACTCACAAGGGAACAAGCCAAGTTGGCACACATGGGAAAATTGAAAGTCTTCCACATCTCAAGTTCTTCTTGCAAAAGATCAAAATGATTCAAGTGGCAAAGGTAAGAAGCAAAATAAGAACCCCAAGTCTAAAGAGCAAGGTAAGGATTTACCTTCAAAAAGCACTCATGAGTCGACTCCCTTTTCCAAAGAGGACTCATCTAAAAAGAAGTTGAAATGTGCATATTGTAAAAGGCTAGGACATGATGAGCATAAATGTTACAATAAGAAGATTGATGAACTAACACACCTTCTTCAGAAGAATAACATTTTGTTGCCCTCATCAGTGCCTTTTTCTTCTTCAACATCTCAATCAGCAGCAGCTTCATCATCACAATCAGGAAACATAGGAGTTGCAAATGGACTACTCAAAATGAAAGGACAAGCACTCTTGGCCTCTACAAGTCCTGAATCTAGAAGCTAGCTTCTTTATTCAGTGGCATCTCATCATACGACATCATCTATGGGAATGTTCTCTTATTTTGAGCCTTGTAATTCACCTAATACTTTGATGGGTAACAACACATATGAAGGTGTGTGGGAAGAGTTCTATTGACATGGGAGAAGGCATTTTTAATGATGTCATCTAATCTCCTTTCTGTTAATCAAATTACCCATAGTGGACAAGGTAAAACAGTTGAGTTCACTCCTAATAGAGCATACATAAGGAACTTGGAGACTAGAGAGATCATTGCTATAGAGATGGTTGATCATTCATCTCATTTGTATTCATTTTCCCATTTTGCTTTTGTTGATGATATTGTTCCTTTGACTGCTATTCACACTCATTCATCAAGTGTGAATCATGTTTGTGAGGAGAAGTTTGGTCATCTAAACCTTGGTATTCCAGAGACTAGTGTTGAGCTTCCTACTCTGTCATGTCCCCATTTTTGCAAGCATCGTTGATCGTGGAGATTGGCTCTATCATGAGACCCTCAGGATACGGATGGTGAGTGATTAGAGGGTCGCTTCTGAGCTTGGCCTCAAGGCCGATCAAGTACCGTCAATTGGTCATTAGCTCGACGACCTGAGTTGCTATTTCAGCCTTAAAGTAAGCAGGGACCACCTTATTTTAGCAAGATGGTTTCTAACATCCTAATCACTTTTATTCGCTAGTTAATCGCACGAACAGGAAACGGATAAGTAACGGGAGAAATATTAATATTTAATTACATTGATTAAATATTAATTAATTAATGATTATATTATAAAGTTATAATTTATAATTATAACTTAAGTGATTGCCTTGAGGGGTGCGCCAACATTAAAAGGGGGGCCCAGTTGACGATTAATTAAATATTAAAATATTTGTCGGAGAACTATTGAAATAATAAAAGATTAAAAGTGAAATATATTAAAATTCCCTATTATTAAGGAATTCGCCTTTTTGAGAAGATTAAAGGGTTTTGCCTTGAAAGTTGAGCCATTATGACATTTGATGATTCGAAAATTTGCCAGTCTTTGCCAGAGAGTGAAGACCTTAGGGTTTCATCTCGAATTCGTTGGAGAACGAGCCATCTCCATTGAATCAGTTCAGAAGGTGTGAGATATCACCCGATTTACTGCCAGCAGAGGTTTTCTCATTCAGAGTAAATCACAGAGCTCCATAGTTATTGATCTACAGAGTACCAGAGATCTTATTCTTTCAGAAGAACACCAAGCATCAGGGCGCACCATTCCAGAGGGTTTATTATATTGATATTCTGGAGATTTAAAGAGGAGGGCCGTACAAATCAGTCAATGCTGATCAGCCGTACCTCTCACAAGCCGTACTGTCTCTTCCCTAAGTTATGCTGAGGGTTTTGATTAGCAGAGTCTACCAGAGTGAATATCAAGCTGAGGCGCCAACCTTTGTGCTTACTAGGGATCTTCCATAAATGAGCCGTACTTATTAATTGCTGCATGCTGTATTTCTGGCCGTACTTCCCTGTACTCTGGCCGTACCAGCAGTAAAGGGGCGAGTTCATGCTTTGGGAGAAAACGCCTTTCAACTTGGACTGCACTCTTCAGCATAGGAAGCGCCTAAAGGTCTGGATCAAGTTGCCACCATAGAACAGAGGGAGAAAGGACATGTATGATCTCAGCTGTACCAGATTACCAGACATTTATTGTTGTTACCAGGTTTTTCTTCTCTCATTAACAAGGTGTATTCTTTAGTGCATGTTAGCAGATCCACATTGTAATGAACTCAAGTGAATAATAGATGAAACGCCATCATTCTAGATTGTATTTCATGAGCATATTGAAGATCCAGCATTTTATTTGAATTTAATATTAAATTCTAGAAAAGCCGTACTGTTCATTTATTTCATGCAATAACGTCAAAAACAGTCAAAAACCCAAAACTTCAGAAAAACAAACTTAAAACTTCCAGATTCAGGATTAGGGGAAACCTAGGGTTTCTACAGTGGTATCAGAGCTAAATCCTGCCATCCTGAGGGTTTAGCCGTCTTCTGCAGCCGGAACAGTTGGGTTTTACAGGTATTTATTCATTCAGGCGAGCTTTGGTTGACAGGCAACAGGGTTCGATCTGGCAGCCGGGAAACATGGCTGACAGAACTGACAGGTATTACAGGACTGATAGAACAGTTAATCTTAGAACAGAGACTCCTTACAATAACAGAGGTCAGACCCGTGCAGAGGTCTTGCATGCACTCAGAGAACTTAGTGCAGGTCAACGGCGGTCAAATGGTGTATTACAGCAGGTGGCAGTTGCACTTCAGAGACTGGATACTCCGAGGAGATCGTCATCACATCGTGACGATGACAGGAGTGTTACAGATTCACGGAGAGCTCCTAGGTCAGTGTCACGGACAGCAGATAGGCCTACTAGGCCCACTTTCACGAGACAGGAGCCCGATGAGGTTGTAACAGGTGAAAGGCATGAGGGTTTGTTCGCCGGTACATTTAGGACAGCGAACAACGAGTGGCAGTTAGTATCACCTGAGAGTAGCGGAAGGATCTCTATTGACAGAACACCACAAAACACAGAAAGCGAAGTGATTGGCATGTTCAGGGAATATAGCATTCTACCTCAGAAGATTAAAGAAAAACTTCCTTTCATAAGTTATGTGGATGTGCACCCGAGTCTTGGCCATAAGACGGAGTTTGAAAAACAGAGATATCTCACTACAGCTCGTGAGTTGTTTACACCTGGAAAGGACAGAGAATCTACACATAAGGATAATACCACTTTTCGTCAGAATGATTTGATATCTTCAGTTTCCTATCAAGAGGGCAGAAATTTATATGATGAATTCGATAGAAGTGCTGATTTGGTTCGTGAACACACTAGCACGGCTATGAGTAATGATCTACCTACATCGTCTTTGCAGGAGGAGACTCAAGAAGTTTCTACGATGGAGGCTACTTCTGATTTTTATGACAGCGTTGGCGAAACTTCGCGTGAGCATGACACAACAGAGGTTTCAGAGTTGCAAAATAACCCTATTGAGTTGTCATGTGAAGAGACTCAAGAGTTGGGTATTACAGATGCAATAGGTGTTGAGAATTTATATCATGGTGAGTCTGATTTTCTGGATCAGACCTTTGAAAATCAGCTAGAGGATTCATATGATGATATGGAATCCCGGGATCATGCGTTGGATGAGCATGCAGTTACTTGTGGAGTAGAAGCGTGTGAAGATACTGTCATACCAGCAACTTCTACCATACCAGTTGAGCCATCCTTTGAGGTACCAAGCAGCAGTACCTTAAGTGTTGAGGTGTGCGTTGATGAAAGCACACATGATGCTGCTTATCATGAGGTGAGCGATGACGGATCAGCGTCGTATCATAGTGCATATGGTGAACAGGATATCTTGTATGGGGGTCGTAAGCTTCAGAATCCTCATCATTTGGTTGGGCAACTACATGTGGATGACACTATGATTGCTACCGCCCTTGAGCATTTTGACGTTGCTCGTCAGATGTTGACTACCTACAGTTGGAGTCCTTCTTCGACGATGAGCACAGTGATAGTGGTTTGTCCCTTGCAGTGATACATGCACTCCGAGAAGCAATTGGAACGATGAAGCAAAATTACCTCAGATTACTAGCAGACAGGGATTTCCTTCTCGAGTGGGATTGCATTTGTTATGATGCATGGAAGGGAAAAGAGGAGCGGATCGATGAGCTCACTCATGAGCGTGAGGTGACTATGGATTCATTGCAGAGCACCCAGTTGGCCCTTCGTGAGTCACAGTTACAGATTGAGAGGCTTACCGTGGCGTTGAGTTTGGCACAATCTTCACCACCTTCGGATGTAGTTCAGTCTTGCTTGGCAGCGGTTGGTGAGGAGTATACACCCATGGTTCATAGCAGTGAGGGAGATGTTGAGGATGAGGTTACATCCCTCACGGTCACAGGAGCAGTTGATACAGGTAGTATGAGTGCACTCGATGAGAGTTGCAGTGAGCCTTGCGTTGCACCAGGTTCTTTTGAGATTAGTTCCGTGATAGGTGATGCAGGGCAGATCGTTGATAGTTCCTGTGACATGGTTGTTGATTCACTCGGGAGTTGTGTGACAACCCTCGATACTTGTCCATCTTCACAACAGATATTCAGAGTCTCATCCAGTTGGGAGATTGGTACTTGTGATGATTTGTTTCCCTCTCCTGGAAGCAAATCAATCGTTTCATTTGATGCAGTTGACTATGGTCGGCAGCTGGTTGTGCCAAGTCAGGAGTACAACTCAGTTTATTATTCCAGCGATTCAGAGATGGATGATTCCGATCAGGAGGGAGTGATTGTGCAGTTTGTGAACAATCCATTATTTGAATTTGATGGTGGTTTGGTCTATGATAATCCACTCTTCGAGTTGGAGGCTGATCGTACTCTTGACGTTAGTTCTGAGTTGAGTGATGATTGTAGTGTTTGGGATTGTTCCAGTGCATCGCAATTCCAAACCAAACTCACAGAGGAGTTCAATGAGGTGTACACGGTGAGGAGTGCTTACAGTTTTTCCTTTGATCCACCCGTACATGATTCATATTCGATGCACGATTCTTGTGCACAGGGTGATTCTCTCGGTACAGTCGAGGGGAGTAGTTCATTACTGTGTGCAGAGCTACCATCTTCACAAGATGGGATTAGCGGATGCAGGTATTTGACTCGGCAGTTTGCGGGGTATTACTTGCAGGGGCAGCAGTCTGTTATCCATCATGCTGATATGTATTCGTTAGGGCTTGATACTTCTATGTCGCAGATTTTTCATATGAGTACATGGTTTCAGGGCGACTATGGTGTTAGTCGGCATGATGGTTTGGACAGTTATCACATCCATGAGTATTTAGCAGAAGACAGGGAGAGATTCAGGACAGTAGATGCTTCTAGAAGTTTTTATCTCTGCATGACGGATGGATGTGGATTCAGATTGTATTGGGATCCCGGTGGCGACAGCTTTGGCACCGAGCATGGGATGGGTCCCAATGGGTTACTTCACTATTCTCAGCATGGTGAAGTTGGAGGCAGTAGAGCGCAGTGGCAGCCTGAGGAGGACCGTCACGACAGACTCTTACGCTGGGTTTGGGATCCAGGCATTGATTGCGCAGTTGAGTTTGATGATGCTACAGGAGATAGTTCGAGATGTGTGGGACATTACACAGTCTTCCTTTTGGGGCCTTCCGAGGATTCGAGTTTGTTTGCAGTGGAGATTGCTTGGGGTCAAGCAATTTTAGGGAGGGCGGACTGTCATGTCCCCATTTTTGGCAAGCATCAGTGATCGTGAGATTGGCCTATCATGAGACCCTCGTAGGCTGACAGAGTGGTTAGAGGGTCGTTTCGGAGCTTGGCTCGGCGTCAGATTGGCAGTTCTGGTCAATTGGCTTTCGTTTGGGCTCGATCGGAGACTTTTTGCGGAGTTGCTATTTTTAGCAGTTCCTGGCGGGCAGTGTGGGACCACTGCTATTTTTAGCAGTATGGCTTCGGCAGCATCCGGAATCACTTCAGAGTTCGTCAGCATTAGACGGAACAGGAAACGGATAAGTAACGGGAGAAATATTAATATTTAATTACATTGATTAAATATTAATTAATTAATGATTATATTATAAAGTTATAATTTATAATTATAACTTAAGTGATTGCCTTGAGGGGTGCGCCAACATTAAAAGGGGGCCAGTTGACGATTAATTAAATATTAAAATATTTGTCGGAGAACTATTGAAATAATAAAAGATTAAAAGTGAAATATATTAAAATTCCCTATTATTAAGGAATTCGCCTTTTTGAGAAGATTAAAGGGTTTTGCCTTGAAAGTTGAGCCATTATGACATTTGATGATTCGAAAATTTGCCAGTCTTTGCCAGAGAGTGAAGACCTTAGGGTTTCATCTCGAATTCGTTGGAGAACGAGCCATCTCCATTGAATCAGTTCAGAAGGTGTGAGATATCACCCGATTTACTGCCAGCAGAGGTTTTCTCATTCAGAGTAAATCACAGAGCTCCATAGTTATTGATCTACAGAGTACCAGAGATCTTATTCTTTCAGAAGAACACCAAGCATCAGGGCGCACCATTCCAGAGGGTTTATTATATTGATATTCTGGAGATTTAAAGAGGAGGGCCGTACAAATCAGTCAATGCTGATCAGCCGTACCTCTCACAAGCCGTACTGTCTCTTCCCTAAGTTATGCTGAGGGTTTTGATTAGCAGAGTCTACCAGAGTGAATATCAAGCTGAGGCGCCAACCTTTGTGCTTACTAGGGATCTTCCATAAATGAGCCGTACTTATTAATTGCTGCATGCTGTATTTCTGGCCGTACTTCCCTGTACTCTGGCCGTACCAGCAGTAAAGGGGCGAGTTCATGCTTTGGGAGAAAACGCCTTTCAACTTGGACTGCACTCTTCAGCATAGGAAGCGCCTAAAGGTCTGGATCAAGTTGCCACCATAGAACAGAGGGAGAAAGGACATGTATGATCTCAGCTGTACCAGATTACCAGACATTTATTGCTGTTACCAGGTTTTTCTTCTCTCATTAACAAGGTGTATTCTTTAGTGCATGTTAGCAGATCCACATTGTAATGAACTCAAGTGAATAATAGATGAAACGCCATCATTCTAGATTGTATTTCATGAGCATATTGAAGATCCAGCATTTTATTTGAATTTAATATTAAATTCTAGAAAAGCCGTACTGTTCATTTATTTCATGCAATAACGTCAAAAACAGTCAAAAACCCAAAACTTCAGAAAAACAAACTTAAAACTTCCAGATTCAGGATTAGGGGAAACCTAGGGTTTCTACACTACTCCTCCACCTCCTGCTTTTTCAACTTTCAATGCTTCTATTCAACAAGATGATCATAGTTTTCCAAACCTTGCTTTGTGGGATGAATATTTGACAAGGATTTCTAACTTGTTTTTGGAGTCTCATATTGCAGATTTGGAGGACACACTTGAGGGGATTTCTCTCCTCTTTGATGACAGTTTCAACACAACTATTATCCCATCTTCTTTGTCTTTGGAGATTGACAGTCATGAGTTTCCTCATTTCCTTGATTTGTCACCTTTCTTGGTTGAGTTTGGCCATGATTATGTTGTGGCTTCTTCAAGCTTCGAGACTCCTAATCAATTTTCAAAGACACATTTTAAGACTTCCTCCTTCCTACTTTTAGTTGGACATGGAGTGGCTTCTTCATCAAACTATGGATTTGTTTCTTCCTAAGGGAAGATATTTGCTTCCAGGCATTGGATTGTCTTTTGTTTTTAGGCATTCTTCATCAGCATTGGAGCTTCTTCATTGTGGGGGGGATATCTTGTCTCTCTTTTTCCCTCTTGGGGGGTCATTAATTGTATATTCATGATGGATGTAGTCCTTGGGGGGTATCATCGAGTCCACCATACATCTTGTTTGTATTTTTTTCTCTTTTGGAGAGAAGTTTTGTCCCACTAGGTTTTCTCCTTTTCTCCATTTGTGAGAGATTGCATTGTAAATGAGTTGTAAGAGTCAGTGACTCTCAACCCCAAACCCTAGCTGAAAATCACTAATTTTGTTTGTTTTGTAGTTTTTTTGTGTTTTGATGGTTTTTTGCATTAAACAGGAAAGCTGCGATTTTGCTTGAAAAAGACTAGAAAAATAATATAAAATACTTAATGCTTGAAAACTACAGAACATGTATCAAATATCGATGCCAGGTCATTTATTGATCATTCAGAGTGATTACAAATTGATACTTCAACTTCTGAACACAAAGGCAAGAATATTTAATATAAAAACCTGGTTTATTACAGCCGCCTTGGGATAAGTGAAGAATGTACGGCCAGCTCCATAATACCAATCTCCAGGCTCAGAAACAGAGAAATAACTCCCAGAACCCTAGGCGCCCTCACTGCAAAAGACTGGAAGTGAAAAGTCAAAGCGATTTCTTCTGAAGAGAAAGTACGGCCCTTGCTGGTACAACAGTACGGCCTGTACAGCAGCAGCATTTAATACAGTACGACCTCAATGGAAAAGTGTCAGATCTCTGCGAAACAATCTCAAAGGGCGCGCCAATGATAATTGATGAAAATCTCTGATAGAACCTTCCTGAAATCGATCAATAATCTCAACTGCAACTTCTGTGTGAAGTCACCAAGTAGACAATCTTCAACTGGTATTGCACAGTCTCAGTATGCCAGATTCTGAAGAGGTATCGTTCTCCAAAATCGTTCGTCTGCTAAAACCCTAGGTTTTGCAAACTTCAATGCTCAGAGCAAAAAGAAGACAAATTGAATAATCAAGACATAAGAGTTCGATTTGTCTTTGGCAGTCAATATATAAGCTTCTTGAGAAATTCGACCAAACCCTCTTTTTAATAATCATTTAAATAAATGATTTAATTTGCCTGTTTGGACTTAGGAGAAATATTTAAATAATAGGCGCCTTCTTCATTAATGAATAAATACTCATTCATTAAATTAATTATGCCACTTAATTATAAAGTATTAAAATACTTTATAATATGCCTTAATTATAATATTTAAATAAATTAATAAAGTGACTTTAATATAAAGTCAAAATTATTAATTATTTAATAAACCATTAAATACTCCGTTATTTCTCCATCTGACCAACAAACTGATGAACTGGGTCGAATCTGAGCTAAATAGCTAACCAGGTGCCCCTGCCCAAAATAGCAGCTTCCGCCTGTCTGACTTTCTAAAAATAGAAAGTCTCTAAAAACCACTCTAAAGGATTCTGCGAAGGCCCAACCGGAAACAACTGCAAGAAAGAAGCTCCTGAACACCGGGTAATTGCCTCAATTGATCCTCTACACATATCTGTCAGCCTACGAGGACCGGATGATAGGCTAACCACATATCCAACTACCTGACTAGGATGGGGACATCACATGAGTACCTAACATGGCCCAGTAGCTGGGACCCATAATAATCTTTTTCATGTTTTGCATCTTTGCATAATAATCTACCCCCTAAGTTGCATTTAAGAGGGGGTGTTGGTGTGAATAAATTTCTTGTACCTAGTTAATCCTAGCAAGGGGGATTTATTCACATGTTAAGCTTACTTATGTCCTAGGTGGTCTTCTAGAAGTCTTAGTTGTCTGGATAAGATCTGATCTTATCTTTTTGACTTCTTTGTCAAATTAGTTGTCTCATAACATAGGATTAAGACACATGTCACAACCTTGTCTAATCCTATCCCTCACCTTGCCTTTATAAGCAAAGCCTCTCATGTACATTTGTATCAATCATGCATCCATAATCATAGCAAGCTATTCTTCTTATTTTCTCTTGTAGAAGATATTTTGGTCTAGCAACTGTTTTTGGGTGTGTTGGGAGTCACCATTAACTCTTACAAATTTACAGCAAACACACAAAGATGGCTTTTAGGCCTAGAACCCCTAAATTCTGATTTAACTATTTTAAAATATAAAAAGTTTTCAAAACATAAAATTATTACTATATTCTAATAAAAGTAATTACATGAACTTATAACATCATTTAAAAAGAAACTGTATAGCTTTACAATCAAAACCAAGATACAAATTTTTTCAAGGTAGCACAAAAGAACATTTCACAAAAACTATTTTAGACCATACCTCAATTCATCGTCCAAATATGTAATTTCCAACTCCCCTTGGGCTTGTGGAGGTGCATCAATAGTTATCTACAAGAACAAGGTAGGACTTCATTCACATCCAGTTGATGAGGAAATGAGCATGTTAACAACAAGATGGTTGGAAAAAGATGGAAATCCAACTGATGACAAAAGACTATGGAGAAAAACGATTCAAATGAGAATAAAAATGGACAAAATTCTTGAAACTGAACCATTGCTAATCAACAAAATCAGAAGAAAAATGATAATGCTCACCAGACCAGCAATCTTGAACTTGTCAAATTTTACAGACACTCTGCTCCCGCTCAGAGGGGTTAAATTTGCTGTTACCTGAAAGATTACATAATGCTCAAATGTAATCAACAAAGTAATATATGGAAATTTTTTAACATTCATAAAAATTTCCTTTAAGGGGAAAGTAAGATAATCCAAAGTAATCAATTACATGAATTGGAAAATGATCCATGCAATGAGAAGAATACACTAAATGAGATGTATAAAACACAGTATTCTTGGATTTTCGAACAACAAATGCATGCTTACAATATGAGATGTTCCCTACTAAATGCGCATAATAGTAGTACAATCATAAAGAAACAATTATAATATCATATAATAAGTATTATAAGTATTATCTCTATATCCTATATGCTCCATGCATTCATTTATGCCTTGTTTCATATATGTATATTGCCTCATCTTCCTAAAGTTTGAAAAAAAATTCATACCACTTCACACATGCATCCTTGCTTCAAGTAACTTTGGTATGAATCTATACAATATGTAATATCCCTTGTAGGGTGTTAGCTCAATCTACAAGAAATTTTTGCGATCACTCAAATCCTAGCTCTTTCTAATCACCAAGTTCCCAATGTGGGCAAGGTGAGAGCATATGAAGTCTAGAATGAGGATAATGAAAATTAAACTAAAAGATATTAGTGGCTAGCCAACCAATTTACAATAGAAGCAAAGTCATACAATCAATCAAACTAACATGGCTAATAATGGCATGCATATTCTGATTAAGCCAAACTAGTTGAATACAAACTGAATTGCTTCAATGCTAAAATGACAAACTATATCACCTTATTTTGATGCATGCAAGCTAACAGGTAATATATTGAAAAAGAAGAGGATCCAATAGACAAACAAACCAAGATCTTTTACAATGATAGACAAGGATCTAGAGTGAACTAACCAGGATCTTTAGTAATCAAATAAATTACTGGTAGTTAATTGCCCAGTTATTACAATCTTTGATAGAAAAGAAACTATTTCACTTCAATAACCACATCCAAGTACTATGTCAATAAATGTCCATCATTAAGCAAGGAAACATTTTTTCAAACAATTGGAAAGCTAATTGAAAACACATGAAATAATTACACAGAATATGTAGCAAGGCTCGAGAAGGAGCGACTAATAACAATCTTCAAGCCCAACTCAGTTGTTCATGAGATGTTGAATTAAAACTACTTGTAAACTACTGGTATAACTAAGCATAATATTACAACTTGTTAGTCCCAATTTTGGTCAAGGAAATTTTTAAAATTTCCCCCCTCAAGATGCCATTTGAGCCTGTGATGGTTGTGTTGATATATGTTCTTTGTGCTTGAGGATCATTTATGAGCAAAGACTTGGTATTTCAAGTAACTTTTCTTTTACATTTGGATCCTCTATGTCGTGCATAGATTTGGTGGGATCATTGCTTTGAAAGCTAGGTGGAAATTACGCAGCAAATAGAGAAAGTCCGCAGTCCTCTTGCCCAAAGTTTCTCATGCATGGAATGGGCGTTTTAATCAGACTTTCGAACCCTTTAGAGAATCTGTGAATGAATTTTAATGAAGATCCTAAACTCAGGAAAAAGATAAAAGAAATGAAGTCATTTATATATTCGCAAGCCGAATTATTCTTTGAATTCATCTTCATTTCAATTACAATTCCTTCAAGTGATTTGCAAAAGGAATTATGTCATTTCTCTCTCAAGTCATAGGAAAAGTTATCAAGTCTTCGAAGGAGGAAATTATATGATATAATGTTTTGCTATGGCGGAATAAAGTATCTGGGCTGTAACCTCCTATGCATAGGTATATTATACAGAGCTCTCCCCATTTGTGATTCAAATCCTAGCTTCACAATCTACTAACTCGATACCTTGCAGTCATGGTTACCATCGGAGACTCTTCCTATTATGGTGGTGTTCAAAGTGGTTGTCCTAACTACTGCTTCTCCAGCCAGAGCTCTAAAGGATAAAGCCAGCGGCATTCACATTGAGTTTCCTAACTACGGGCAGCCTCCGCAACAATTATCATAACCACAAAAAGTGCCACCAACAATAACAAATGGACTTGTCTATGTCGAAGATAATTCCAAAATACGCATATCAAATGTGCTCGGAAAGAATAACCTTATTTTAAAAGCATTCAATCACTTGTTACATGGTTATAAAGGAGGTTGATTTATGGAAAAAGCAAAATTGTTAATTAAACTGTGTTTGAAGGCACAATCGAAGAGACTTAGGAATTTGTGAGACTTGTCTCAAAATTCTTCTCAGTGTGGTTGAAGTTTCATTCGAAGGGTATCCTACATCATGTTGACGAGCCACATGGTTTAACAATTGACCATGATTACTTATGAAGATGGTGAGAGACTGAAGATTATTCACAATTCTTGGACATATGGGAGACGCACAGTTATAGCAACCTAGGTTCTCTTTTGTCTACTTGATTGATGCTCTTTCAATCTCAGAAAAATATTGTCAATTTTAAGCAGACCAGTTTATAAGAGCAAGTTTATTAATGATGCCGGATGAATAAGCCCTGCATATACTCAAAGGTTGGAGGCTCGAGTTTTGGATTGCCCTTTGAAGACCACAAGATAAGGAGTGACCATGTATTATAAAGTCCTTGGAGTTTGAAATTGAGATGCCAATTTCTTTGTGCTGAGGGAGCCTGCAGTACGTGTTATGTATTTCACATTTTTAGCACCATGGAAAAATCACTGAAATGCAGACGTAATATAAGCTTTCACATCGGAGAAGGTATAATTACAATTGAAGGACAAGTAAGGAAAATCTTGATGGATCTCATTACTCATGTGATCGCAATGACAGATATGGCACTCAGATTACCAAAGGCAGGCTATCTTGGACTGAGGAATAAAATTGATATTATTATTGTAAAGGTTGTGTTATGCCATCCTTACAATATACCGTATGATGGGGTGACGGATGAACATGACATTGAAGTGGAATATGCTATTCAAAGCTATAGACATATTGATATTAAAGCACTCAACTATCATCGTAGCTTGTAGTGTCAGTCCAATCTATAATTGAGATTATATAGCAGTTATAGGTCACCTCGTCGAAAGGGATACATATGATAAGGGGTGACTATTAAGTATGATAAGAAAGCTGCAGGTAAGCTTCATTGTGAAATTGGAATCAAGCAGAAGATAACAAGCAATGAGAGCAGGATATGAATATGCTTACTTTACGTGAAAAGTATCATATGTTGTTATTCAGCTTATGCAGATAACTACGAGTAATAAACAGAGTTGTAGTAACAAAAAGCTAATGTGATAGCAGTGGGAGAAAATGGTGTCTTCACTCCCTTGGAACAGAACAAAACAAGAATTAACACTTATTCCATGTGAGAGAGTCTGCATATCAATGCATACCCTAGCTCAAATGGTTTATACTGTATATGCCGAACCAATTTTTTTCAATTTTTCAATTACAATAAGCAGAGCAATACACAATCGTTAGGGTTAGCACTTAAACCAAACGATGCGGAATTCAACTCTAACCAAGAATGTACACCAAGATCCCGAGTTGGGCAAGGTGTGAACATATGGTCAGAGGATCTCAATACAATGCTGATAAAGGAACTCTAACCAAGAATGCGCTGGATGACGACGAGCATATGGTCAAAGGGTCTTCAAGCAATGCTGATACAAAGAACTCTAACCAAGAATGCGTCAGAGAACGACAAGCATGTGGTCAGAGGATCCCTACCAACTATTACGCTGAAGTAACTCGACGTCAAGCATGTGCTTTCCAGCCCGAGATGGAATTGGAGCTACCATATGACAGAGATGCTAAGTATTACAATGCAATTAAGGAAAATAAGTGAGAATGCTAACAGTACTATTGTTCAGCTTACAACATGATAGAGAATGTCTTGCTATGAACATGAATCAAGAGTTAAATAGTGCTGCAATAATATATTGAATCTCCTTTACTGGATAAGGAAGCTTAGATCAGAAAACTCCCCTCTATAGACCAACTTAACAATCTGATTTTTGACAGTCCTGTTTTCAAATGCATAAACAGCAGCCCTAAAACTCACTATTTTGCTCACAACTCACTCCAAACTCACTCAAAATCCTTGAGACAAAGTGCATATTGATCCTAGGATGATGGCGCCCAAGATTGAATCACAAAAACTAACCAAAAGACCTCATATAATTTATGCATGAATTTCAAGGCAGTCCCAAATGGTACAGCCCTCAAGGAAGGGCGATTTGCCTTTAAAAATTCAAGACTTCATCAAAAAATCTGCAAATTAGAGGAAAGGGTCGCCCCTCATAGACAAAGAGATAAATGCAATACCCAGAATGATTTTTTTTGTATTTTTTGACTTATGAATAAAAACAACAATCAGCTATAAGGAAGAGACAATTCCAGAATTTCACTAATATGCATAAAACTGAACTACAAAGCCACACAACTACTACAATGCAGAAATCTCACTACAAATCACTCAAACTAAAACTACCTCATCACTAGTCGCTATCTCTCAAGCAAGAAGCAATGCCAAGCTAGGAGGCATACATTCCTCGAAGCAGTCCCAATACCATTCTGGCAGCATAACATTCCTGTAGACAAAAGATGCCCAAATGAAGACCCAAGACTTCCTTTTATAATTTTGTGAAGATCCCTCCAGAAGCTTCTAGAAACCCTAATTCTTTTCCCTCCAAGAAAAGGCATCACTTTCTTCAAGGCTTCATTTTTGACTTTAATGAAATTCATCTCTTCAAGATAGGCGTCCAACTTAAAGCTTCAATTTTGACCTTAATAAATATAAAATTACCTCAATGAGGCGCCACCCCTTAAAGACTGCCTTTTTAACACAACATTAAGTTATGATACTAGGCCAAGGGGTATTATAACATTAAAATATAACATTGTTTAAATGAAATGAACTTATCACTCCAAAAATGCATCCCAAGGCCAAAATTGACAAACCAACTGAGTCGACTGAAGAGGAAAGCCAACTGTGCCAAGAATGATAGGACCACTACCAGAAATAGAATTTACTAAAAATAGTAAATTCCTGAAGGTGCTCAGAATGCCAAGAAAAACACACCACTGCGAAGCTCTCTGAAAACCCAAAAAGAATCTGCCATTCAATCATCAATTCATGAGCAATAGCAACCTCTAAAATAGGAAACCCTAATTTCACCTTCCGAGTAGCCTACGGGTCTCCGGAATAGGCCAACGGTCAACTGAAAAGATCATGCTCGAGAAGGGGACATTACAGCCTGTCCTCCCCAAGATTGCTTGTCCTCAAGCAATCACAAGCCTAGATACTGTAGAATATCATCATTCTCCCAAGTCGCATCCTCCATAGGCAAGTTCTTCCACTTCACCAAGTATTCTCTGATTGTTCTTTTTCTCAAAGAATGCTCTTTGGAATCAAGAATCTCTTCTGGAATCAAAACTAACTGTCCCTCTTCATCCAAAGGTGGCAACTGTGATGAAGCAACAACATTGTGTCCAAGTGCCTTCTTGAGGCGAGACACGTGGAAGACATTGTGTACTCTGCTATTCGAAGGTAGCTCCAACTCATAAGCTACTGCTCCCACCTTTCTGATAACCTTGAACGGCCCATAGAAACGAGGTTTGAGCTTCTCAGCTCCACTCTTCTTGAGAGTAGACTGTATGTAAGGCTATAGTCGAAGATAAACCATATCTCCAACCTCAAAAGAGCGCTCAACACGCCGCTGATCAACATACATCTACTAATTCTGTGCAATTTGAAGATTGTTCTTCAATGATTTCAAGATATCTTGACTCTGCCACAACAAATCCTTGGCTTGAGGGGCTTTGCTATCACCAAACACCAAATCAGCAAAGCTAGGAGCCTCATAACCGTAAAGAGCCAAGAAAGGTGACATCCTTATTGACATGTGAAAAGAAGAATTATAACAATACTCGCCTATGTGAAGCCATTTCACCCATGCTCTTTGCTGCTCCAAAACATAGTTTCTCAAATAGCCTTCCAACCACTTGTTCACTATCTCAGTTTGTCCATCGGTTTGGGGGTGATAACTAGTGCTTGGAGTAAGCACTGTACCACTCATTCTAAAGACCTCTTGCCAAAAAGTGCTTAGGAACTTGCTGTCCCTATCACTCACAATGTTTTTTGGCAACCCATGTAACCTAAACACCTCATGAAAAAACAGATCTGCAACTTGGGCTGCTGAAAAAGAGCTGGTAATGGCGAAGAAGTGAGCAAATTTTGTTAGTCTGTCCACTACAACATAGATACAGTCTTTCCCTTGGACCTTGGGCAACCCCGTGATGAAGTCCATCGATATGCTTTCCCATTTTTGATTGGGAATAGGGAGAGGTTGCAGCAAACCAGCAAGTAGAGTATGCTCATTCTTGTTCATTTGACAAGTGGGACACTCCTAAATGTAGCGTTGAACTTCCCCTTTCAGCCCTTTCCAAGAAAATCTTTCCCGAATCTGCCTATATGTCTTGAAGAACCCTTGATGACCAGCAAGTGGAATGTCATGAAATGTCAACAAAATCTTCTTTTTGAGCTTAGAGTCAGCCACCAAAAAGATTCTACCCTTGTAGTGTATCAGCCCTTCAACCACCTTGTACCTTTCGTCATGAAAAGTACCCTCAATGATGCTAGTTGCAAACTGATTTTTGGCATAATCAGCAAGCAACATGTTCTTCCAATCAGCAGTAAGCTCACATAATGAGCCCAAATGAGGTCTCCTAGATAGAGCATCGGCCACAATATTGTTTTTACCTTTGACATATTCAATGTCAAAATCGTAAGCTTGAAGCTTACCCACTTTTGTTGCCTCTCGTTCAAATTTTTCTGATGCATGAAGTGCTTGAGACTATTGTGATCAGTCTTGACCACAAACTTGCTCCCCACCAAATACTATATGAACTTAGCTAATGCATGCATAATGGCAAGCATTTCCCTGTCGTAGATGGAGTAAGTCCTTTCAACGCCTCTTAATTTTCTGCTCTCAAACACAATGGGATGTTTGTCTTGCATCAAAACAGCCCCAACTCCTTCACCGGATGCATCACACTGTAGCTCGAAAGGCTTGGAAAAGTCTGGAATAGCTAAAACCGGACAAGAGCTCATGATCCTCTTAAACTTATCAAAAGTAGTTTGGGCCTTTTCTAACCAACAAAAAGCCCCCTTTTTTGTGAGGTCAGTAAGAGGAGCAGCATTCTGCGAGTAGCCCTTCACAAATCTTCTGTAAAATCCACAAAGACCCAAGAATCCTTTCAAATGAGTCAAATTCTCAGGAGGTGGCCAATCAACCATTGCTTTGATCTTTTCAGGATCAACCTTAACTCCTTCAGCACTGATTATATGACCAAGGTAAAGTAACTCCTTCATTCCAAATTCACATTTGGATTCTTTGGCAAACAAACTCTCTGATTCTAAGATGCTAAGCACTTCCTCCAAGTGCTTGAGATGTTCTTCCCATGTCTTGCTGAAGATCAGAATGTCATCAAAAAATATCAATACAAACTTCCTCAACTGCTTCTGAAAGACTCTGTTCATACAAGACTGGAAGGTAGCAGGAGCATTAGTCAACCCAAATGGCATGACTAGAAACTCGAAGTGGCCATAGTGGCATCTAAATGCTGTCTTCTCAACATCAGATCCTCTCATCCGAATTTGGTAGTAGCCCGATCTCAAATCAATCTTTGAAAAGAACTTGGCTCCATGTAACTCATCAATGAGCTCATCTATCTTCGGAATGGGGTATCGATTTTTGATGGTGCTTTGATTCAAAGCACGATAGTCCACACACATGCGAATGGTACCATCCTTCTTCTTCACAAGAACAACTACTGAAGCGAAGGGACTCTTGCTTGGACGAATGAAGCCCATCTCCAAGAGTTCCTGAATGTTTTTCTCAATCTCATCCTTCTGCTTCTTAGGGTACCGATATGGAGTTGTAATAACTGGTTTAGCTCCTTCCTTGAACTCTATGACATGCTCTGAACCCCATTCAGGAGGTGGTCCAGGAGGTAAATCAGCAAACACCTTGCTCTTCTTTGTGAGTAACGACTGAATATCAGGAGGATTGATGGGGTAGGGTTGGATGGAAACAATCACTGTCCCATGCTCTGGGTCACTCCTAGGCAAACCCCTTTGGTGTTACTCTCCACCTTCTTAACCTATAGGTCCTAAAGCTTGTTAGGCACCCCTAGTTCTCCTGGCCAACCCTACTATCATCTGCATACACCAACCAAGTCAATCTTGGTGCTTACTCCTCTTTTCTCTCCTTGGCCCTCAATCTTCCTAAAGGCCAAACTAACTCTCCAAACCTTACCAACCTGTTGCAGGGGCATGTGGTGTCTTCTACAGCTTCAAGACCATCCCTCCATGGTTCTTGGTCAGTCTCAAGCCTTCAAATCTCCATCG